>JAPWLS010001997.1:0-75358 GCA_028551675.1 Tineola bisselliella | reverse complement strand
CAAAATAAAATATCGTCGTAATACAAAGTGAGCTATTCAAAACGAAACGTCAAACAAAAGAAGTGTCTCCATTTAAAGTATTTACCACAAAGTTTGCATAAAACGTGCCGACGTCATCATAAAAACAAAAATAATCAAACAAGAAGTGTAATTCTTGAGCAAAGATTGTTAGTAACTGCCGGCGTGGAATGCTACCTTTGCGAATCAACTTTCTGCGGCTAAAACTTTTTTAATTATGTTACCCTGTTTCAATATCCCTTTTCATTAGTTTACTAACCTCAAAAAAGAATGTACTTACTGCTTCCTCTTAGAGAATAATTTGCGGTTAACCGTTCTTACTGCCTACTAGGAAATTTTGTACCTTAAGATTATTCGTTTTAGAGTCTTAATTGCAGAGGCTTCCTGTAAACATATTTGATCTAGATAGTACTAAATAGCAAAGTGAATTTATAATAATCAAATAGTAAACCTAAATTTTACGACGAAATTAATGATTCAATGGATAGCAAAAATTTTAGCTCATTATCGATAATATAATCCAGTCGGACATACATCTACTTAGTATCCCACTTTAGCAATTCTCAACTATACAATCCCGCTTGCATGTATTTCGCAATGACCAATCTAAATGCACCATTAAGGATTAGGGATTTAATTTATTTATTTAAAATTACAATTAAAGTAAATTAAATTACTTATAACCTTTCTTGATAAATATGTATGTATTTAATACTATGTAAATAATATGTATGTATATATTATTAGTTATTATTTTATGTAATCTATGTATTGTGTATATTTAGTTATTATTTTCCTTTCATTGCACCAAATATCACCGCTCACATCGACAAAGGTTAGCTGGTAGATAATGCCGATGGCATTAAGCTCGCCTATGCATAAACAAATATTACTGTTTTTTTTTTGCAATAAAGAATTTATTTATTTATTTATTTATTTAAAGTGGAATACACTAGAAAATCTTATTAAAATCAGAGTTGATTAAATGATAAACAAACCGTCTTTTGTTTTCTTGTTTATTATTCTCTTTATTTACATGTTTTGAGATAATTTAATTCGAAATGTCACGACTTATGTCTAATTGGAAAACAACACTTCCATTCAAGCAGAGTATTTTTCATCTCGAAACTGTACCAATATAAAGCAGTTGGCAGAAACATGACAGGCAGTTATTCATAGAAACCACACGAAGTTTATTTACGTCTTATTTTGATTGGATTGTAAATTTATTTGTTTTTTTATAAATCTGTAAAAAAAACTATAGTAACCATGCAACCTTGGCATCAAGTATAGTACATACCTACATCATCTTTTACATATCTGTACAATATAGTGTCATAATGATCGGGACACAACCCCTTTAGAAATTTAGCTGGTCTGGCTAGACCTGTTGTCTTCTCAGAGACAGGAGTTCAGGAGAAAGGAATTCAATAGCACTTCAGAACAAATATAGTAAACGATAACTGCCATTATTTTTTTAAGTTATTCTTCCTTTTGATATGGAAGGGAGAATCCCTTTATTCGTATATATAATAAAAATATTTATTATATATTATTATTATATATGCAACCAGTGGCGGCCTTAGCCATTGCGAGGCCCCGGGCGGCAGGTCTTTGCGAGGCCCTTTGTCCTTCGTGAAAATTACGTGTGCGAAAGTAGATCTGGTTGTTTGGTTTAGGTATTACACATATTCAGTTCTACGTACAATTCATGTCCATCAATATCATTGTATATATTCTATATACCTATATTTTTTTAAATTTGCTTGGGTTGTTGCGCGAGGCCTCTGCAAGAGCATGGCCCCGGGCGATTGCCCCGTTCGCCACCCCCTAAGGCCGCCTCTGTATGCAACTAAACTAGCAACAAAAATTAAGGGATATTAAAAAAAATCCAAATTTTTGGGTAATATTCGACGAGCTGTAACTCCGAGGGAAATGACCGTACAGCTAATAAAAAAAAGCAAATTGTAGCTCCGAGTATCTAGTTTTCAGATATGACCATGAAAAATTTTTTTCATGTTTGAACCTGGAGAAATTCTAAGGAAACTCCCATAAAAAAAATTTCCAAATTTTTTCTCGTTTAAAAAAAGGTCTGCGGACTTCAAAAAATTTTTTTTCATCATTCCACTCAGAAGCTTTTGTAGAAAATTTAATGCCCTTTAATTTGATGTACTTAAGAAGTCTGTACGATGATTTGCCGCGGAGTTATTGTCAATCAAAGCCAAAAGGATCTTTTCAACTTTAATAATCAATAACACTGGAAAAAATGATCGTACAGAAAATCGTCGGAGAGTTTTGAAAACTTTATGATACTCCCTATAAGATACCGTAAATGGCTTTTGACGAAAAATTTTTTTTCGACGCGATAATTTTAATTGAAAAAAAGACAAAAATTTGCATAATTAAGGATATTTGGATAACTTAGTATAACTTTGGATAAAATGGATGAACGAAGGATATCGTTGGTAATTTTTCAACCTTAAAGTGTCCTCAAAAATCCCTGAAAAATTCAAAACGATGCGATTTTTTGTTCTTAGTGCCCTGAAGCTTCAAATTCATTGAATTCGCAAAAATCACCATTATGAGCAATTTTTTGATTTTTATTCATTTTTTTAATGAAGAAATTTTTTTTCTTGATAATCTTCATTTCTTTGATCGAAGCAATCGTATTTTTTGAAAATTAAAAAGAAAAATTTAATTTTTTTCGAAATTTTTTTTAGAAATTTTCCTGATTTTTTCGACTGCGGTCTAACCGCTGGCATTAGAGTTACCCAAAGCGTACCACGTGGAGGTTGCTCAGTCGGATTTACGCTGTGTGTGTGTGTGTGTGTGTGTGTGTGTGTGTGTGTGTGTGTGTGTGTGTGTGTGTGTGTGTGTGTGTGTGTGTGTGTGTGTCTTTCTGCAGCTGTTAAAAAGCCTCTACAAAGGTCACATTTCAGTACCGCGTATTGCCACCTCTGTTTTGGATCACAGCTTGTAATCGCTCTCGCATGTTGATGCATCGTCGAATGTCACGCTGCGAAATTCCTTGCCAACAACGTAACAACGCTGGGGTCAACTGATGTAAATTGTGCAGTTGAGGATAGTCTCGCCGCAATCGGCGCCCAAGCATATCCCAAACATGCTCAATTGGGTTCAAATCAGGACTCATAGCTGGATGATTAAGCGTTGATACGTTGTTGGCACGGAGAAAAGTTCGCGTACGTACTGCGGTATGAGGACGAGCATTATCCTGCATCAAAATGAACCGTCTTGCTCCCATACGTGTGCGCATAGGCAGGACGTGTGGTTCCAGAATTTCGTCAACGTACCTATTGGCAGTCAACGTCCCACGAATGATGACCAACGGGGTTTTGGTATTGAAGGACACACCTGCCCATACCATAACAGATCCACCATTAAATGCCACAACTGGTCTCGTAAAACCATCCCGATCTCGTTCTCCACGACGGCGCCAAACGAGAGATCGTCTATCGCTGCCATGAAGACAAAATCGGGATTCATCAGTGAATAATACGCTGGTCCACTGTCTACGACCCCAATGGTGATGTTCATGCGCATAGGCCAATCGGGCTCGACGATGCCTCGGAGTAAGCATAGGCACGCGATTTGCGCGTCGAGCGCGAAGTCCTTGCTCTCGAAAGCGATTCCGGACTGTTGATGCTGAGATGTGTTGTTGGGGAGGACGTTGTCGGCGATTACGGAATTGATGAGCGATCGTGTGGGCATGCGCAGTAGGGTTTCGACGAGCTTCTCGAATGATAGCTCGATCATCACGTTTGGTAGTAATTCGTTGTCTACCTTGACCCGGACGACGGTCGTATCTTTGAGTCTCGTTAAATCGTGCATGGGCACGACTGATAACGGACTGGCTCACTCCCATTGTAGCTGCTACGTCCACCTGAGTGTGGCCCTCTTGAAGAAGAGTAACAATGTGAGCCACATCTGTGGCAGATAAATGTCGACGAGGCATATCAAAATGTTGATTGCAAAGAAAAGCTTACAGAAAATTTACGTAAGGAATTCAGGCTAGAAAGAATACAAAAAAATTCATGTTTAGTGTGAAGAAAAGCCGAAATCCGCTGGGGGGTATATCGATTTTTTTATTGATTTTTTAAAATGACATTCAGAACTAAGGCAGTTGCAGTGGCAAAAAATCCAGATAATTTTTTTTTACGACGATGGAGCATTCTGACGTCGTTAAAAAATTTTTTTCCAAAAAAAAAATTTTTGAAAAAAAAAAATTTTCGAAAAAAAAATTTTTTTTTTAATTTTCAAAAAACACGATTGCTTCGATCAAAGAAATGAAGATTATCAAGAAAAAAATTTTCTTTATTAAAAAAATGAATAAAAATCGAAAAATTGCTCATAATGGTGATTTTTGCGAAAACAATGAATTTGAAGCTTCAGGGCACTAAGAAAAAAAAATCGCATCGTTTTGAATTTTTCAGGGATTTTTGAGGACACTTTAAGGTTGAAAAATTACCAACGATATCCTTCGTTCATCCATTTTATCCAAAGTTATACCAAGTTATCCAAATATCCTTAATTATGCAAATTTTTGTCTTTTTTTCAATTAAAATTATCGCGTCGAAAAAAAATTTTTCGTCAAAAGCCATTTACGGTATCTTATAGGGAGTATCATAAAGTTTTCAAAACTCTCCGACGATTTTCTGTACGATCATTTTTTCCAGAGTTATTGATTATTAAAGTTGAAAAGATCCTTTTGGCTTTGATTGACAATAACTCCGCGGCAAATCATCGTACAGACTTCTTAAGTACATCAAATTAAAGGGCATTAAATTTTCTACAAAAGCTTCTGAGTGGAATGATGAAAAAAAATTTTTTGAAGTCCGCAGACCTTTTTTTAAACGAGAAAAAATTTGGAAATTTTTTTTATGGGAGTTTCCTTAGAATTTCTCCAGGTTCAAACATGAAAAAAATTTTTCATGGTCATATCTGAAAACTAGATACTCGGAGCTACAATTTGCTTTTTTTTTATTTGCTGTACGGTCATTTCCCTCGGAGTTACAGCTCGTCGAATATTACCCAAAAATTTGGATTTTTTTTTATATCCCTTAATTTTTGTTGTAGTTGACTCTAAATAATTTAATTCTTTCGGTATTTTAGTCCTCGAGTTTTCTTCTGTAATTTACATGATGTACAATTGGATAAAATTTTAAAAAGTTGTATTAAGGAACAGATTGAGGCAATAACCTTATAACTATAATTTTATGATTTAATAAAACTCGTGATTTTATTGTAAAACACACCCGGGACGACCGGACGATGAATTACACCGTTTATATACCTAAAAACGAACAGAGAACACACAAATTGCACTGTTTCACTGTTTAGACAGAGGTTAGAATTTTACGATTTAAAAAAATATATATATATTTGATTCCATATTAATTAATTATTTTAAATATTTCCTACTAAGCTCATTTCAATATGTCGATAGCAAACCGCATAAAGTGTTTTATATAATGTTATAATCTTTGACGTCAGTGCAAAATTAATTATTTTGTCGTGTTTATTTTGAATATCTTTGATCCGTTATTTCTGAAGTCTTCCGGATATATAGTAGAAATAATACGTTTAAATTACATAAATCATATTCGGGAATAATCTAAAACAACACTATTTAGTGTGAATTATTTCTCTCAAGAAGCTCAAAACATAAATGTCAATAATAACAATGAAAATTATGTTTTAATTAATGCATTATTGCAGTACTCAAATTCGTAGTCAGTAATAGCTGGCGTACTGCCAAAAATTGAGATTAAAGGCACTATTGAAACAATGTTACTTACCATCACTGAATCATTCACAATGAAACTTTTCTTTCAATTCACAAACGCTGAGCTGAATAAACGAGGTTAATTTATAAGAATCTCCAAGATAATAAATCGTTGCGCCTTCAAAAGAATAAGGCATTGCTTTCCATTGTTTTAAAAAAAATATTTTTTACTGTGGTTTTAAATTTTATTAATTTATGTGAGTTGTATGGGTAGACCTTTTTTTACTTGCCAATGACATTTTAAAAATTGCTTCATTCAAATTTAAAAAATGTATCTTTATTGATATCTACGAGTATATTGTTTAGTTAATTCATGAAGGGCGTGAAATATCTTTAAAAAACGTCTACATGTGGGAAATTTATCGAAACGCATTGCAAAAGTTTATTATTAATTCACTTTATTAATCTATTTATTTACATAGTTTTTGTTTTTCATTTTATCGATTGATTATTTACATTTTAAATAATAAACATTTGTAAATTGTACAAACAGGTTTGCTAGTTGCTAAAGTGGTCCTAAATAGACTTACGTATTCCCCCAGGGTGGCCGCATGCGGTTTATATTAGTCGTAGATAACGTCCGAGGTAACGACCAAGAGCATGCGGCTTAACTACCTTAATAGGTTCTCAGAGTAGTGTACTAAAACTCTTTGTAAATAAGTTTCTAGAATATTCTATCACAGCTTGTAATTTACCCTTAGTAAATCAATTATTTTTTGTACATTTATTAAACGGCTTAAGTGGACAACATTCATATAAGGCTGTATAGAAATCTAGATCAGACACATCGTAATAATCTTTTAGTGTTATGAATACCTATAAATATGGAAATCGAATAGTTAATATCAGCTCTTAGTAATCTATAGTCCAGGTTATGTTCCACATCATGTGCTGTAATTATTTACCAAGTCTATTGGCGGAACGATCTGAATGGATTAATAGAACATAGAGTGGAATTGAATATTAATTTGAACAAGTCAGATATTAGGATATGTATGGCGTGTTTCATTTAATTCATAATATGTAGATTGTAGGTATTATAATAAAAAGAAAGGATCAACGTTGCTTAGTTCCGAACAGATTTCACTTGTGATTTAAGCGAGAAATATCGGATTACAATAATCAAATAAACGAATTAGTAAGCCTAGTCTTATAAATTAGTCAAAACATATAACTAACTATACATAGAGAATATTGAATGAAAATGAGATGAGTATTTTCCCCTAATTTTAAATAAAAACGTCCTATAGACTAAAACGCTATTCCAGGCGCCATTAATCGTAATGCTCTCGATCTATCCAGCGGCTTTTTTCAACGATTAAGCATTCGGTGAATGAACAATTGGAACGGTATCGATATCGGATTTATTTTATACTCGCTTTAGATGAACAAATCTAGTATTCGACGACTAGTGCCGGATGTATGGGAGCTATTAGTTTTATGTGCCAGATTATTTTATATCTGCAAAATAATATTAATTCCATCTTGATCTCACAATCTTGTAATACCAACGTTTTATTCAAAATTAAAGTCGATTACAGTAACTTTTAAGAAGTAAAAACAATTTAAAAATTCAAAACAATAATAATTGTAAATTATGTTAAAAACAGTAACAATATTTAAAGTAATTTATATGTGTCAAAAACTTATTTGGGACAAAATGTATAATGTTTTAGGCTCAAGTTAGTCCCAAAGGGGTGTAGTTTTGGTCATTATTACGCGTTGGGAATAATTAAATTTGTGACTCTTGCATAGGTTACATTCCCTAATTGAATGGTTCTTCATTATTTATGATATAAAGGGACTTTGTTTATCAATTTATGTTCCACAATAGTATTACTATAACTAATAATGTTTAATTGGATGACCGAAATATTAGTGACCAATGAGTTTAGATATACAGCATTGAAAGTTACATCGACTTATTTCGTTGAGATCTTAAAATTTTGACTCCACTGTTATCTGCGTGGGCACATTGAATGGTTCCATTGATGAAAATTCACTAAAAATCAACTTCCTTCAACTTAGCATCTTTGTTTATTTTAAGTAATTTATATTGTATATTTATTATTATTAATATTATTTATTTTAAACAAAGATTAATGCACTAACTTTTGTACAATGTAGCCTAACTCTGAAAGTTTAACAAATAGTTTTAATTAGTCTCAGTGTTCACCCATTAATATTTATATTTTTACTTCCAATTTTTAATTAAAATAATAATAATGTTTTTATTATATTGAATTAAATATTCTATAGAAACTCACGAACACTAATGAATTTATCTTTTAATTAAGGTCTAAAAATTGTATGCAAATATACAGAGTAAAATGACAAGGAAATGACATAAAAATGTAAATGTATACCGACTTCCATAAATATGCAATTTCTTAGATATGAGTGAGGATGGAGTTATGAAAGTTACCACAAAGTGGTGTCATTAAAGTAATGTACATTTCGTCTAATTCAATTTACAATTTGGTTCATGCTCTTTCGGTTTCTTTATTTATATATTTATCAAAAATTCATTATTTACTATACATATATTTAAAATAGCATTCTTTATACCAGACGACGACTTTTATCGTAACAAAAAAAATCACATATATTTGCAATGATCTGTAGAGTCCATAATGCTTATTTTTAAAATTTTATTTTCGATGTTTTTACATTTTAACAATTTCAAAATGACTCGAATTTTACGAGCATTTCGTTGGCAATTTTGCATACGTTTAAATAATATATTGTATTTTTTCACGAATTTAATTAAAATAATTAAATAATTCAGTTGTTTTAACGATTTTGCGATTCTATTTTTGTCTATTACTTCACTACTTAGCATTTTGTAACGAATATTTCTAAATTAAGGAGATTATAGTTTATTTTGCTTGCTTTATTTGAAAAAATATATAACGTGCCGGAGCCAAGAAACCTCCACAGCTAGTTCTACGAGACTGGCATGATTAGGGGGGACTGTAATTTCTCACTGTAAAATTGCTTTGACATTTTTGCACTTGAGAAATAATAACATGTATTAAATCTCTGTCTTTAATAATCTGTATTAAACGTTTGAATGTTTAATATTATAATTTATTACACGGAGTTAGTAGCTGATTTGGAAGATAGGTTGAACGCCCCCATCGACATGATTTATATTATAATAGTTTTAGAATATCCCGTTATTTGATTTAGAGAATCTATTTAAATTAAAATGATTTTTTTAATGATCGTTTGTTTTTCGTTTGGTTAGGTCTCAAACGATTGTATTTTCTATCTTAACTTCAGATCAACAACAAAAGATTTGATTCGTTATTTAAAATAAACAACTGTTATTATGAAAACAATATTGAATATGAGAAATTAATCAAATTACAATTCACTAATGTGTGTTCTATATAATTCGAGTATGCAATCAACAGAATGCGCCAATCGAACGCACAGGTACTAGAACATTAATTACAAACTGCATGGATTTGTGCGTCAACTACTCAAGGGAGTTCTGGAAGTTCTATACTTAAATTGCATGTTCAATAAATATTTCATCATAAATTACGTCACATATCTCTAGTTTCACATAAAACTGCTACTGCATTTATGAACAAAAGCATCGATGTATATAGAAGTCGTTAATAAATGTATCGATAAAGCAAACGAGGTCTCGGTTAATCCTAGTTTATAACTAAGCTATGTGAAAGCTCTGATAGGAGCAACGGGTCTATTATTCTACCGTTCCGAAGCCCTTATGATGAGGGGCATGTGAAGATCTTTGGAGATATTTAGATAGGATCTTTAGAAGATTACAGACAACATGAACAAACAGAATAGCTACAACTTGGTAAAGATCAATTTGGCCTGACTACGATTTGACATCACATTTGCGACATCACGTCATATAGGTATACCTACTCGTATTATATATATACTCGTAGTATGATCCAGATATATACTGTGGTTAAATGTACTACAAAAAATTCTTTATGAATCTATTAAGACGTAATTTTCTATTTAACATTAATTGTTTTAATGTTTGCTTAAGCTCACAGTTTTTTAGTAGGATATTTTTTAAATTTTTTATACTAGACACATCAACAGCACATTTTTAAACACTAAACCAGTTCACAATAATAATAGAATAATCATACCAATATAAATACAATGTTACTTTCAGGATCATCTTGATTATACTAAGAGAAATACGTTTAAACTTATCACTTGTCAGAACGCTTTGTTCCATATCTGAAGTAATGTTTAATACCTCAGATGTAGGGGTGAATGTTTCCTTTGTTCTACAATAATGGACCACTCAGAACATTTCCGATTCGGAGGGCAAAAAATTACCATCATCCATTACATCGTGGGTTTTACTTATAGAAAATTGTTGATTTGTGAATAAATAATATTTAATATAAACGTTGTTCGACCATCGCAGACCAGAATTAACCAACTTTATTTAACCTTTTTCAATATAAGCCATAGAGATTTTAAATTAATTGGGAAAATTTTGGTGCTTTAATAGCTTTGTGTAAACTTCATTAATTAATATCTCTACTTCATAATATTAGGTACTTACGTCATTCTGAAAGCTAATGGAAACCAATAAAGCGTTTTCCACATTCCGACCAAAATATGGGACACAATGAATTGAACAATGTTATGCAAACAAGAACCATTCCGCAATTAAATTAATAAACAATTGACGAAGGTAAACATTGTTTAAATACATATTCATTTTTCAAAATATCGTGAATTTATTGTATTTTGTGGAGTTTTATTGAATGGGTGATTGTTGCAAAGGAAACAATCAAAGGAGATTACAACAGATGATTCGTACATTCAATTATTCGATTACTCCGTCTTAAGGAAAACAAAGAAATGAAAATAGAAAAGAATAAATTCGCATGCGTGCATAGCATTAGCAATCGGGTAAACAAAACAATCGAATAGTTCGATTGTTTTTTTGGCTATATCACACGTGTAAAATAATGGCATGTACCTGTTACATTTTTATACCAACTTTAATTTAATGGCTGTATATATTAGGAGTAGGTATTGTACATAATTGGTTCTCATTCGATTCGTATGAAATAAACGCCTAAATAAAGCTCATACTGGTATGGGCATGGGTATAACGATAAATTTTAGTGAGTCCTCATTGGGACGGCCATTAACGAGGGGAAAGCTATCATTGTAGCTATTCGAGACGCTTAAGTCGTACAACATGACTATATATGTATGCCTATATTATAACATTATTATTACATTTATTTTTATCGTATATTAAAAATAATTTAAGTAGATGGGGCGAAAAGAACATTTCAGTTATTATTGTTAAAATTATAAGATGTCTAACAGGAATTTTTCTAGCGTCTCAGATCCCCCGAAAGATATTATTTCCAATATAACTTCGCAAACAACTACATTATACTAAATTCACAGGAATTGATAAAAGTCGAAAACCAAACAGAATTATTAAATTGTGAGTACTTTGGGGAAACTCCCGATTTCATTTAAAATAAAAAGAAGTCTGTGTAAATCACGAAATATACTACCCATAGGAATTTAGTGTTTTGAGTGAAATAAATGTATCTTCAAGACAAAACTTCCAGCGTAAGCACTCACGTGTGAAAATATGATAAAGTATGTCGCTTTCACTCGCTAGGGGATTGGGGGTTATGATAAAAAAGAAACATCTTGGCGCATCGGTATTATTATTATATTTAATTTTCTACCTGACTTAATTAAACAACAATATCAATTTTAACTTCTATAAATATGTAAAAAGTACAAAAGAAAATTGTATATTTGAAATAGTGCACTTATATTAGCCATTAATTACCGCATGCGGTATACGGGATATTTTTTTAAACGCATTTTATAAGGCTTTCATTCAGGGAATCATTTACATTTAGATGAGTAAACTTTGCGGATTGTGTAAACATGTTTTCCAGTCGCTAAAGTGTGGTTCTCGTACATAGTTTCCGCATGCGGGACAACGCCTGAATTAACAAGTAATAAAGAGTCTTAAATCGGTGTAACTAACCTGGAAAGTTTAGTATAATTTAATCAATTAGCAAAATTGTATGTGATGGATATTTCCCTCAAGGGATAAAGCATATAAAGTAAAGTTTTATCTAACTATAATGCGTAAAAGGAAAAGCCGTGGTTCATTTATTTAAATGACAAAGTTTCAAGCATTCAACCCTTAGAGACCGGAGAGACGTCCTGTGTTGAGAAAATGACTAAACAATTCATTATTATTAATGTTTTGACAATGAATTATGGTCCTTACGTTGGTTTAGGCTCGAGCTTTATTACGACTACAGTATACCTTTAATATGACTACATTTAAAATCATATTAGATTTGATGTACTTGCATAATCATATTAAATTAAGATTCTAATGTATGCAATCAAAATATGTGTGTTTCAGTTGACATATAAATTCAGAAAAATAAAGAGAGATTCAGGAGAACGATTTGTCAAAGTAAGCGGTGCATGTGACTTTGGCATCGAGTATCTTCTGAAATATGCTAAAAAACATACACGATACGTCTATTTTTATAACCTATGTACATTTACAAATAAATAAAATAAAATAAACGTTGTTCCTCATATCTTCTATAATATGTTTAAGCTAATATTTTCAACTAATCTTATTTACAATATTATCAAGTAATTAATCAAGTTAGTAGATATAAACACTACAATTCACATGACAAAATATACGAGGAAAATAATGTAATTTAAATCTTTGGGGTGAAATTAAACGACGCCAAACGGATTGTCCGCGACCTTGCCTTGGATTAGTGAAGTAACCCTTGCCGTTTGTGGTTTTCTCGTTCTGAACCCTTCTGCTCACCTTCATTCTATGTTCACCTAAGCTTAGAAAAGAATAACAAGATTGAGAATATATTTAATATTATTATTATACATAAGAATGTATTCATTTAATCCAATTATTGTAGATCAAAGAGAAAATGGCTAAATTATTTTATTATAATAACATAATATTAAATAACACGTATGGAAAATTATCTTCATTCAAATATTAATGTAAATTGATGATGGTTGGTTAATACCAACACTTACGTAATACCTGTAAAGTAATATGTTGGGATCAACTTGAAAATAGCCCTGTGAACCTGTGTAATGTATTGAGGATTGTTCCTCAGTTTGCCGTCAACCATTGAAGAGCTCGGACGTATTTGGTATTTTTAGTATATATATCTACTTGCATATCTTAACAAAGCACAACCAGTCGTTTATCTATGATAACAGCTTTGTTCGCTTATGGATCGGAAAGCTTAACATTAGGCGAAGTGTTTTCACTATACATAAATATATTTTAAATAAAAGAATATTGATTATGATTTTAACCAGTTGTTTTTTCTTATAAATTCTGCTTGAAATAGCAAATGTTATAGTCCTATGAACGTTTGTAACAACTGCCACAAAATCCTTTTGGAGTTAATTAATAATAAGCATTTCAATAAAAAAAGCTATTAAAATCCAGTCGAGTGTTGTTTGAGGCATTAATAATTCATTAGAACTAAATTTGGTGAACATTTTTTTGAAAGAAATCCATTATTTGTGGTAACAAACTCGTGATGAGAATAGAATTGGATCTGTTATTGTAAATTTTTACCTTAAAATCATTCTTTCAAAATCTTGGCTGGCATCAACATATATTTGATATGTAGGCATATAAACATACACAATGTAGATAGCGCGCAAAGGTTCTCGATTCAATTCCCGAGTAAAATGACTTGTTTATTTCTATTACAATTGGAATATTATTTTTGAAAAGTAGGTTTTCTTACTTATCATGCAGTATAGAGTTAGGACCCTAGTTTGCATCAGGAAAGTGTGTGTACCTATATGTAGATATTTATTTATGTACTTAATTTTGTCAGTGGACATAATATAAGCAACTATATAATATATATTTGTAATATAGTCATATCTCCTAAACATTATAGTAAAAGCTTCTTCTTAAATTTTCATAAAACGATTTAAAGAAAACGACTTGCGCTTCTTCTTAGTAAAAGTGCACAAACAATTTTGGATTGAGAGAGGGGTGGGGAAGAAGTTGTGGGAAGCCTTACACTGCTGTGAGGTAAGCTGCGAAAGCCGGCTTAAATTGAGGATGTTCCACTTTTCGTGCGTTCGGTGATGTGACTCGAGTAAAAAAAATCGAGTCAACATTTAAAAATGCTATTTTCGAATATGGTTTAATTAATTTAAAAGCCATTATTTTGATTAATAAATCTTTTTCGGATGTTTGTCTCATTTGTCATTTTTGCTAACCAAATGATTTTAATTATTTTTGATTACATTACGATAGATTTTTCAGAGTTTGCTAATAGAAATTAATGGTATGGTTTACTTGTGAGTATACTCAATTATACCTTGAGTGATTATTATTCGAGTCAAACAAAAACTGACTCGAGTAAGACAATTGTAGTCACATCCCTAAATTTGCTCCTCCTCTGTTGTGAGAATCAACTGGGAAATCTCACAACTGTATGGTACCATTGGATTACTAGCGAACTTGGATCGAATGCTTTTTAATACAAATTTTTACAATCGAATATTTACTATAAAAAATTACGTTTAAAAAATCTAAAATTTACAATAATATTTTTTTATTATGATACATACATACATGACATATGATAATATATGATATAACGTAGCAGGAAAGATCGCCTTTGCTATGTTGGCATCATACAGGTTGACAAAGCATACTACTCCCTTTATATGCAAACTAATTTTGAAATGCTGCTAGATCCTAGTGATACTCTTGAAAGTGATGGTACAACCCATCTGCAAATCATTCTTATTAATATAAGTAATTATATAAAACAAGAAGAAATTTTTTTAAAGAATAATATCTAAAAAAGTCTCTATTGGTCTCAGACTATAAACCTGTGCAAAAGCGGGATCTTTCAAACTACACATATACGATGCATCAACTTTAGATGTTCATTAAGAAGTTAAGGGGTTTCTAAACTCTAAATCCACGTTCTAGTTTCTGCAGGTGAAACATTAGTAAACTTGTTAAACATTGTAATTCGAGGTACCGGTGGATTTACACTTAAAACTTTTATTATAACTAGAAATAATCATTCTTACAAAAGTATTAAAAATTATTTTACAAAAGTGTAAATGCGCTTGATTTAAATTGTCATCATTTAATTTTAGTTTTAAAAAATCTCCATATCTGAAACAAAATGTGTCGCAGTGTGTTACTTAAAGTCTGGGTTCTATTCCTAGGTGTTTACTATTATTATAATAACGACTCTAAATATACGATTATTATTATTATAAATATATGAATAGATTTTGTGACCCCGAACGTTTTATGTCTAACTCATCCCGACATTCGGCTAACTCAAATTGTAGAAGCACACACAACTTACGTCGCTTTGGAAAACTTATTTATTACATTTGACGCGGTCGCTTCCAGGCTGTAAAGGAAAGCTTGACATACATTTTAATAGTATTTTATAGTTATAAACACACTGTATATTATTTTATACAAAAATAGCTTATTTTATAATGTTAGATAATAATTCATTAAAATTTGCATTTTAAAACTACATTTATTATTTGATTTAATTAAACATGGAAATATGTGTGTTTTGTGAATTTAATGATTAGGTTTTAATTTTGTAATAATTTAAATAAATAATTCGATTTAGATTTCAAATTCTTACGACGGACACAAAACTTAATTTTTTTCTAGAGAATTCATTATTTGTTGTCGATGTCATTACAATTTTTTTCCGCAATTTTAAAATATTTGTTATATATTGCCCCTAAACACGGAAAAGCGGAGTAATGTTTTACTGTTTAAAATAATACTCGTATAAAAAGTGTTTTCATACTTTATTATACATATATTAAATTGTATATACCTATAGGTTGAATAAATTCAGATACAATATTACGTTCTTTATTTAATAATAAAACTTGTGCGAAATTTTCATCTTTAAAAAGTTTAACATCAACGGTTATCTTTTGGCAACACGCTTCAACACCTGTGGGATCACTTACGAGAAAGTTGTTGTTTTTAGGCTTCTTTACACGTTACCAGTTTACATGCCTATTTCCCTTTCTTTATAAAATTAGACATTTCTTTGATATAGGAGAGATAATTGATATAGCTAATAAACGTCGAAAAATATTCTTATATACAATTTTAAAGCTAAAAAAAATTATAAAAGACTTGCAGTCTCTGACACGTTTATTTTGATTAACTTATTCCGACGTTTCGAAAGTTTTGCAACCATAGTGGTCGAGGCGAGGCTGTTTTGCTTCAGTTAAACCGTGTTTCCAAATAACCATACTAAATATAGTGTACATTGCCCTTTACAATGAATCCCCTAAAGTGTGTTCCAACTCAATGCGATTATGAGAGCAGAGACAATTAATTAGAGCTGAGAGCGAGTTTAAGAAGAAAACTTTAAGGCATTGTCTACAAATTAATATTGTTAATTTAACTCCTACATAGTTCACAATCGAATTATTGTTTTAACCGTGTTGAAGACTCCAATTTTTAACCACTTTCTTTACTTTTTATGCAAGTAAAATGTTCTAAAATTTTTCCTCGTTAGTATACATAAGGGTCTATAGTATAATTATTGATTGACAAATAACAATATGTTAAAATATGTCTCCGCGCCCATTCGTCGATCTCTCTCTAGTGCTAATACTAGTTGTTTTAATTGAATTAAATATTAACGAGTCTAATTTTAATGTCTGTATCAAAATATTTCGCAAAAATTAATTCTCTAATGTATTTATTCTAGAATTTCAATGTATAAAATATAATTATTTATTTTTCTATGATGTCTATATTAAGATTGTGCCCACTTCTATTCGAGCACTACTCAATATTTGGCTAAATGTGTGTTAATAAATATACTTTTTTGGTATTTAGAATTAACATCCAAAAATATCTCGGTTTCAATAACGTAGTCGATCGTGCGTGACATGGGACTAGGGGCACAAGTGCGGGGTTTAAGTCAACCTAACGGCACATGCTCGAGCGGAACTCGGCTGGCGGTAAATTTACCCGAAGGCAGACAAACCTCATTTCACACGTATATTGCATTGGAAAATCTGAATGAACTAGGAAAATCTCTTACTAACCTAACTTTTAACACCGTCTGAGGTTATTCGGGAGCATAATTTAACTAATTTAAAAGTCTTTGTGCGGTTTACTAGACGGCTTATTTAAAGGCGATTATGAGGCTGCATAACTATCGAAAAATCAAATTAAATTAGCTTTAATTAGATTAAATTTAATAAGTCAGTTAAAGTTTCTTCAGTCTTAAATAAGTGAAATCATTATTTACAAAGACTCATCACACCAAAATGTTATAATTAAATATTATGAAGAGAAAAAGAAACTTTACAATCTCATTATGCCATTTCATCCGCACTTTTTTCTCGAACTCTAAGATTAATTCAAAGAACGTTACACAACGGAATTACCTTACCCTCCTCTCGACTGAGCGTTAAAATTAATATTTAATTCAATTGCTGAATCTTCTTCCCCTTAGAAACACTAACTGATGCCCCCCCCGCAGTCCTCGGAGACTGTATTATGCAAGAACGAATGTATAATTTATAAATTCCTAATATGCTATGATTATATTCTTTATTTTTAATAGCACGGTCTTATTTAACAAAATTACCACTTATTAAATTCTACAAAAAAAACTTTACCAATTATTTTTTTAAATATTTAACAAACATAATCCAAATATTTTTTAATACACCAGCAATATTTGTGTTTAATTGTACCCATTTGTAAAATAGAACTGTTTGAGAACCGATTTCTTTTAACAATAAAATCAATACAATATGATATCTACACTTATTATTTCAACTTTATTTTTATGAACCATAATATCTAATCAGCTGTTACGTCATAATTTAATAATAAAAAATCCATTGAACTAAAGTCAACTCTCAAAGGGCACGATCTACATTTTATTGAATTAAAATGGTTGAGGCACTAAGTTGATTATTCCGCTGTGGGATATTAGACTTTTTGACATCTGGCCCATCGAGGGTAGAAGTTATTATATTACGAAGTACCATTATCGCTACATTGTAAAACACAAAATAGAGGTACTGAAGGTTAATTCAATAGAAAGCGTGATTACAAGCTTAATCATAAACACTTAAATATCTCTGCTTAAGTCGATCCGCAGTAATTTTTGCAATTTAATTTAAATATTTAAAGACTTATTTAATTTTTTTATTTTTTCAATAAAACATCTCAATTACTTTTAACCATCTGACATAACTCACATTAAGTTAAATATATGAAAAAGTTAAATTGTAATTTTGCGTTTAAATTAATTTTAATCGTATTATTTGTCTATTTCTTTTAATTGTATGTCATGTCACATAGTTTACACGGCAGTTTACACATGAGTAATACACGGCTGTCATACGCACCCGTGGTTTATGTTTAACTTTTTTTTTAATATGACTTCTCTAACAGTTATATATATGTAACGTATTTTTGTTTAAAATAAATTGAAATGAGAAGTAAGACAAACCAAAGAAAGATACGATTCACATTTCGTGTCAATATTTTATGTAAAGGCCAACCAACACTCGCCTCGGGTCGCATCTGTTTTGACAATGTTCGACTATTGTAGAATCCAAGGATAGAGTCGACCCATCTTATTGTCATGTTAAAAATGAAATTTAAAAACGATTTGTTGAACATCGACAACAATGAATTTAGTTTATTTATTTTGTAAATATTAAATTCAACAATTTCTCATTTAAATATTTCTTAGAGGGTAGTATGTCTTTTTACGGACTTGAATATTATTCGCGCAGCGAAGAATAAAAATTTCGCACAAATGTGTTACCCGTTCAAAAACTTTTCATTATAATTTTTAATAAAGGTAAGACAATGAGAAATCTTAGGAAACTTCCATCTAAGAAGTGCTTAGCACCAAATGGCTAAGACAAATAACATTAATTTATCTTCTACTTGCCACTTCGATTTGATCATAATGGAGGTGAACGAGATTAATGAACAAGATTCACTAAAGAAATGTCAAATGAGTTAATTTTAACATTTTGAAAATAGAATTAAGTTAAAATCTCTTTAAAATTGGTTAAAAGTTTTGTCCGTACTTTTCTACTAATACTAATGTCCCGAAATACAGGTCTGAAGTTCAATTCAGAAACTAATCCTAAAATTGTTCTTCGAGTACAAATTAAATAGAGAAAATAAATATTATTATTATTAAATATAAAAACAATTACGCATAAGGTCGATATGTCAGTAAAAGACGTTTTTACGGTACGTTAAAAGTAGTCAGTTCGGAACAATGAAAACATATTCATTGTGTTCATAAAATAACTTTCAGCTGAGCGCATATTCACAATAGCTGATATCGTTTTACAGCTTTTAGTGATAGTGTACATTATATTATGAAGCCCACCGCGCAATAATCTCAGTTAGTCTCCAATCGGCATCCACTTAGGAACTAATCAAGATGAACTCAAATCATTTCCTGATTAGTTTAAAAATTATACTTATTTATATAATAGGTGAGTAGAAATTATTTTCGAAGAAAGTTTGCAAAACATTATCAACTATTCGAGTTTTCTTGTTTCAGTAACTGTTACATCGGATCCTTACTACCATAAACCAGGCGACGCACCCCATCACAACGACCATTATGCAGATGGTTCTGTCCACTGGCCAATAGGCGTATCCGAGGAACAAAAAGATGTAGGCTCCTGTAGTAGTAAGAAATTAGACGAACAAAAACCAGTGACTCCAGTTTATCCTCCACGTGTTTACCAAAAACCAAATGCTTATAACCCCTCAATATTTGGTCCAGAAACTGGAATAGTGAATAATCATATAGCGAGGCCAAAGTCTGACAACCAATATAAACATTTAGTGGTATCTGATGAGGATAGTGATGAACCAGAAATTCGTGATCGGAATAGTGTAAAACCTGCGAAAAAAAGATGCAAACACCTAGAAGAAGATATATTTGGTAACACTAGACGGCAAATGGTTGGTGAGGATCCCATGCAACGGAGTTATGGTTCTGTGACCTGTTACGCTTGCAGCAATGTAAGCAGCCCTTATTGCTTGCAACCCAATGACAGAACTTTGGTGAAAAACTGCATTGGCACGGCATCCTGCGTAAAGAAACTTATAAAAGCTGAAGGTATGTTTCACGTTTAATAAATATATACAATGCTCTAGTCTTAAACGAAATCAATACCTATTTTTTCAAATAATTCCATTTTAACCATATTAAAATAACAAATATTACGAATGAATATTTATTTCGATCGGGAATGAATCCCAAGACTACCGCATAACAGACAAAAGCCTCAATAATTCCACTACAGATATTAAGTATAATTTACTTAATGTTTATTTTTATTTAAAAAAATATTAGATCATGCCCATTTATTGATTTCTTTACACCAGTTTGAATCTGGTTTTCTAGGAATAGATTGTTTTTAAACTTATAACTTTTGCCCCAGTCAAAGCTAATCATAATACTCTCTCAATTATCTCCTTCACAGGATTATCAGTTCTCGTCAGAGATTGTGGTGACAAATGTGAGAGCGGATATTCTGATAAATCTAGCTCTTGCCATGTGTGCAGAGGTGACCTATGCAACAGTGCGTTTTCTATTACAAGTGACTCCTTCCTCTTCAACAGCATCAGCAGCATGGCAATATTCATCATATTCAAATTTATGTAGAAATTTAATTAATTTTCCTATTCTATGTACTAATGCGGCAATCATTTGAAATACACCTTTTGTAGTAAAAATTGTTTGTCTTTCTCTATCGCATAGTATATTACCTATTTAAACAGCTCATAAGTATAATCATATGCATAATCAGGTTAAATAATTAATCGCAATTGTACAGTTAATAAATTAATATGTTTACTATACCTATTTTGATGAAGTTTGGAAAATAAGGATAAATAATTGAAAAAAAAACAACTTTGATTCACAATAAAGAATAGTAGAAATGGTTAAAATGGGAAAAACAAAACGTTTGTTTAAGTTGATGGTTCCAGTTACATAAGAGATTAAACATTCTCTCTGGAGTTTTTTAATAAAACTTATATCCTGCAGACAGCGTACAACCGGCATCTTATGAATTATGATAACAATAAATAGAAGCTAGTACGTGTAACACAAAGCAAAAGCTGTTCAAAACCTATATATGTACAATGTACATATACACCCGGAACCAGTATTACACCGGACGAGAATAACTCATTTGACTTGCAAATTGATTCGAACGAATAATAAAACTTTACCGGGCAAACTGTGATCAGTTTTCAATTGCAAACGTACCTGGTAATTTTGAAGGAAGCACTAATTTTTTATAGATACAAAGATGGGTACTATTTATTGTATGGTGTGTTGAATTAGTGTCAGAGATTTTATCAGTCAATTCCTAATATTTGGAACTAAACGCACATGCTTTGTACGTGGATAGTCCTCGCATATTGTGCGATCGATCAATGAAAATCAATATAATTATTTGTTTGACAAAAATTACAATTAATTTCAAAATAAATCGAGAATAATACTTAATTTACGTATTTGATCATATAATTATTTCTATAAATATTAATGAGCGAGAAATCATATAAAAATTTTGTTTTTATTCATTTATAATGTTGTTCATTGAATTATATCATTTCTTTTTATGAAATGTATTTTTGGTGTTGCTAAGGATTTGTTACAAGGCAACATTTTTGTGTTTATTACTGTATTCAACACATTTTAGAAGTATATATTCTGACATAATAAAATAATACTTTTTATAGATTATGAAATAATTTTAGCAATGTGTACTTTGCCTGTATAAAATTATTTAATCCGCCATCTTGTTAACATTACAGTTTTAACAGTAAATTTACTGCATTGTACGAAAATCGATTTTAAATATTTATATAACAATAGAGGCATTAATAGTAAAAAGTCATTGTCTCTAATTGAAATACTAATTTTACTTTTTTAATTGAAATAGGAATTGTTCTTTTTACTATCGCATTCTACATATTTGTTAAAACATTTTAAACTAATTCTAGATCGTATGTGGTGTTAGAATACATATATCCTTCATTTATATAAAAGCTATCATATAATGTACTGAACATATTACGGTAAAGACGGTCGTGCATTTACTTCTAAGTTTAAAAAATAATATCGCTTACTTAAGGTATATTTCGATTATTTTCAATTGGCGTTTCGCTCCAACCACAATAGGTGAAACCTTCCGAAACGTTCTATAAAATGAGCAGGTTAGTAAGCGACAGGTTTTTAACATATAATACTCCTATAGAGACTGTAAATTAGAAGATATACTGCTACATCAAGTTACAATATTACATTATTCAATAAAGCTGTATTGATTGCACATTCGAGTATCAGAAGGGATTATGTGAACGCCGTAGGGGTCTTTGTAATCTAAAGAAACGATGCGTGATATATGAGACTGGATGTTACAAGATATCTTTGAATAGCTACAAAATTAACTGTCTGGCAATATTATTACATGTACCTATAAAGAAAATTTTATATATTTTGTCAAATTTTGTTGTGTGTGTCGATTTAATAACTTTTGAAAATGAGTTTTTGATATTACAACTCTTAAATTTTACTTTCATTTATCTTAGTTATAAAAGGTTTATTAAATAAATTGTAGTTTTGTTAAAGGCAAAGGGATCATTGCCCATGCAGCCTAGTATTCGGTTTTTTTTTAAATATTTTCAGTGATGCGATAGATCTTTGCTAAAACCTGTATCGGAGTTTTGGAAAAAAAATTGAAAACAAACTCTACTTCTATTTTGAAACACTCTTTTAATGTATATTTAAAAAAAAATGAAGATGCTACATCTAACTTCAAATTTCTGCAGCCAAATTAAAAAAATATATACGATATGTGGGCTTGAATAATTTTTGGTTTTAATAATGTGCCATTGAACAATAATAAACCTAATACGAAGCATGTCTTAAATCTTATTACATACAAGTTACCAAAATTTCGTGTAGATATTTCTGCATGAGCATTGAGCAGCTGCAGCATGAGGTACAAAGCGGACCACAATGATAATCTCATGATGAAGTTGCAGTTCCGTTGTTCATAATTCTCGAACTACAAACACAACACTCAGCACGAAACCCTTCTGTTTTAGTTTATATAATCTGTTATTGTTTTCCTCGGTAAGTTTACCGGCAGTATATTTTGTATTATGATTAAAAATAATATTGTTTATTACGCCATTTTGTCATAACATGTACTCTATCACATAGGGCCTGGTTGATCAGAATTTTAATAAAGGCGCAGGAGTATGGTTCTTTATCATACTATATTGTATAATCATATTTTAAAATTATCCACGTAAGTACATTGTCTCTAAATTATTTTAAAATTTAGTTTTTAATGATGAAAAATATTATAATTATCTTCATTTCAAAGATTTAGTAGTATTCTTAAGTGCTATTATGTAATCTTATTATAGTTTTAAGATTTTTGAATAAAATGTACAAAAATAATATATATTTATATGAAATATATTTATTAGAATACTAAGTTTTTAATAATTTAAGTAAAACCAAATAAACATGTTGATCTTAAATAGTAGATTCAATATATCAATCGAGTTAGAAAACGAACCGTTTAATTTGTAATTTTGTAACCTTCTAAAACAATTAAAGGAAGGAAGATTAAAGAGATCGCGAAAGTGAATTTACTGCGGACCATTATCAAGCGATCCGCGATCGTAAACCCTAACTTAAAACCTCTTAATAGCAACGTCTGCAACAATTTATTCAAATTTCTTATCACTGGCACTTTGACTAAAAAAAAGTTACATTAAGAAACTTCAAGAGTTTTAACAAAGAAAATAAGTTTGTTTTATCTCGACGAAATTGTTCAGGGGTTTATTTTTAATTAAAAAATATCAAGTTAAAGGATGTTAAAAGATGTGATATTACTTAAATACTAATTGTTCCTTAATTTTCGCTTCTAGAACATTTATTTTATTTTTATTCGAGTTTTTACGCTTATTATGTTAATAGGGTTCAATGTTGGTTAAACTTTTAAAATAACTTGTTTACTTAATAAACAAGTTATTGTTAACTGTGATAAACAACTTATAACAATATACTTTTAATGTCTTCTTCATTCTATGCGCCTCTGTTCGTGCTACACGTAGTCTAGTTTGCGTCGTAACAAATTTGACACATATCAATCTCACAAAATTGAAAATAATGAAGTTATAATTGCATCGTAACCAAGTATAATAGTGTCAGAGAGCATTGGATTTGTACATGAAGTTTATTATTGATATTATAATAAATATAGTACAAGTTTCATAGAACGATAATTTCAAATTTTCTTTAATAAAAGTTGTATTTCATCTCATCGTTTATCTATGGTACCCAACGCTCAGAAATAAAGGAAATGTAAACATTGTAAAACATTTTACTTCAACTGAGAAACTGGTTACATCTGCTCAGGTAATTTAAGTCTTGCTCGCGCAGGAAATAAAACGGAGTGGAGGAGCAATTTTGTAGTCATTAGTCACTCAAAGATTTAGTTAACTACAAGTTAGATGGTGAACATTTACGTCCAATTCAGTTAGATGTGTGAAGGTGCTTTGTTTAATAGAGTTGTGGCATTTAATTGCGAAGATTCTATTAATTCTATCTATCCCAATTTTATTGTATACACTCTAAACATTCATAATTAAGGGTGTTTATTTTGATCATTTTAATCACACGTTCCAAAAGTTATCGTGGTGGACAAATATGATTGCGTCTAGGGTCTTTAACCACACCCACGGACTAGCTGCACCTGATAACTTAACTTTTATCGACGAACAGCGCCATCTATGAGCAAGTGGCAGAATCGTCTCTATTGACAGTTCGCAAGGAACGTGTATATTTTGTATACATGTTAAAAGTTAAAACCAAATGGGACAACGAATTTATCTTTATAAAAGTGACATTTTTATGTGGCAATAAAATCATTAGAACAAATACAGTATTTTATTCCACAGATCCTTATACATTTTTAAATTTTTATTTTTAAAAAGAAAAAGAAAATTGTTAGAAACATTAAACAAAAATAGTATGTATGTATATGTATATAATAAAATAGTATTGAATGCCGCGATTCTGCGTTCATTTGTTTTTAATGTGACGTCTAGGCAAATAATCGCTGCAGTTCTGTTCGATAATTTTGGTGCTTATATAGTGGTGCGATTATAAATCTGTGTTTTAATTAGAATGCTTAATCGTCGCGTGATACTAAATTCTCCCTATTAGACTGTAACCTAGAAAACAACTCAACAAAGGCGCATATATTACTTAACACAATCCCTTTCCCTTTGTCTTGAAGTGGTACTAATAAACCGACGAGTTATCCCTTACGTCCTCGTCTTGTAACTCGTACATTGTATAGACGTGAGGTAACATTAAAGAAAGACCTTCTCCTTAATTATTTAATAGAGTCTGAATAAAACCTTTTTCTCTTACTTTCCTTTGACAAATATATTACTATTTTCGGTAGGTACTTTAGCTTTTAAAATAGGATTAATTCTTTTTGTGTATCTTCGGACTACTCTTCGTTATCTATGGTAGAAATTATGTTAGACAAATTTTTCAGGGTTGAAACATTTTGTGATAAAAATTAATATATAAAATTATTCGCCAACATAATTTATCTAATTTATAAATTATGATATCAATTAGTCTCTGGCTGTAAAGTTGTTTAAACATCAAATTGACAATTTTTGGTTTAAAAAAAAGGTTGTTTGATAACCTTCATCTTTCTAGTATAAATAATATTAAGGAAGATGTTTTTTGACGTGACGTTTACGTGTGAATTAAAATTTTGTATTTTCTTATTGGGCTGCGGCCCGAATACTCGACATTGGCAGAATTGTCTTTAATAATTAATAAAAGTAGAATAATAATAATAAATTGTTATTAGAAATAAAACAGAAAAAAATCCCCGCTTGTTTAGTTATCTTAATAGCGTATGTTTAGAATTCAAGAAGTTAAAACCAAGAGGATTAATTTAAACGTCTACGATACATAATTAATTAGAAAACTAATTTAAGGGACCACAAAGTCAGACTCTGAAACTATTATAAGTACAATCTCCATGAAACCGAACCTTTGTAAACTTTGATAATTGGTGAGGGTACGTAGCTCATAAATAAAAAATTACTTTCTAATGTTAGGGTTCTCACTCGCTGAACGTATGTATGTGAGTTTTAGGGATGTCACAACATAACATATTCAAGGGGCCTGACTTTGGAATCAGTTTAAAAGCATCCGACACGAGGAAGCAGCTACTGCCTGCGCGGTGAATGTCAGTTTTACACTATAGTAAAATCCGTTAAATTCAACTATAAATAGAAAAGCTTGTGGAACACAGTTGTTATTTCTTTATGCAACAACTAGCTGTTGCCCGCAACTACGTCTGCGTAATAATGAATGAAATAAATCTAATAAGATTTATACAAACTTTCATCCCCTATTTTATCCCCTTAGGGGTGGAATTGATCAAAATCCTTTCTTAGCGGATGCCTACGTCATAACATCTACCTGCATGCCAAATTTCAGCCCGATCCGTCCAGTAGTTTGGGCTGTGCGTTGATAGATCACTAAGTCAGTCAGTCAGTCAGTCACCTTTGAGTTTTATATATATAGATGACACCCGAGTGCCGGGAACTATTCTAATTCTAGTCACGATTTTTCCTATAGTATAAAACTCCTGCAAATATTTACTCATTTGTGCTAATCTAGAATCAATACCAAGCACAGTCTTCATATCGGCCAATAACAATGGTTGCTAATGAATTTTGGTCTCTCAGTTCATTTAGTAAAACAAGAATGAAAGGAGAGATGGATCTGAAGGAAGTAAAGAAGCTTGATAATATATTTAATTTTTAATAAAATACTTAATTCAAAGTTTATCAACCCTAAACGTGTGAAGATTCCCACTAGCGGTTAATATAAACTAAACCTAGTCCATTAGAGTAATTCCGGTTAAGAATGTTTATGTTTTAAAGCAAGGCTCACTTCCTTGCAAGTTAATGACTCTGCCTTTCTCTCTCACACATTGTTTTAAATACTTTATATCACTTCAGATTCGAATTACAGTTTTAGAACAAAAACAAATTTATTTCGAAATATTAACATTTAATAATGAAATAACGCGATAATAGGTTGTTAGGAAATTAATTTATAACCTCTTGTATCTTTTATAAGTAGATTATTGATCATCTAGATCAATTTCCAATAATTTATTCCAAACATTGCAGAAAACAATTCAACAAAGAGAATGAAATTTATTATAACATTCGTAATCTTGTAGCACTGAATAGTAGCAATGCTCTGTCTCTTTCTGCTTTGTACAAATGCTTGATTTTTTTATAATTTATAAAGAACCTCAGATCTAGGAAGATATACGATTGGAATAGTGAATTTTCAAGTCATTGAATAGAAAAGGATTCAATTTAAAATCTATTTCTCGTCTATGCATATACTTGAGTAAGTTCAGCAAATATCTTTACGAGAAAGGAGTATTAAACGTTAAAATAGCTCAGTTTTTTCTGTAGAGATCGTCTGAAGAACGTTTTTCATTAGTCCTATTGAGGAAATATAAAGAAAGCCGGAAGTACGCTCCGTTCTTGTGCTCCCCTATTTATGCAATAAAAAAGGTACATTGTAAGTGTATTTTTGTGTTAAACTCTTATAAAAAGAATATATATTATTTATAGAGTAAAATGTTTAGAAAACCGGTGATTATTCTCTCGAGTTCTTAACATAATATAGTAACAGATGTTCATATAATATTTATACAAACATTTACTTTATATTTTAAAGGAACGGATCTTATAAAAACTCCTGTATTAACGCTTCCTAATTCCAATATTTTAAATTTAAAAGAAGTTCTATTTAATTCTGTTATTTGATTGAAGTCTAGATTTTGTTTTCAAACATACTATACCTACATTTTAGGTAGTATTCATTGAAAATATCTTCCATAGGTAGCGTTACACAAAACTTTTATATTAACAAACGCGGGTCGTTAATTAACGGTCCCATAAATTATTCTGAAGGATGTAGATAAAAAAATGTTTTGAAAGCATTAATTTTAACTGTCGTTTTCATTAAAGACGGAATTATGAAAGAAAATTAATTAATAAAACTTAAAAATAAAAGAGGAAATTTCAGCTGAACATTTAATTTACCTTATAATTATTTTACAATTTATACTCAGGTGATAAATATATGTAGATATTTCCCATGGATCTTAATAACAGATAGAAAAATGACTGATGGTGGTTATCAGTCCAAGCTGCCGTCTCAAAATAAACAGAGGTAAAATACCCGTGAAATAACCTAGCAAATAACCATGTCGGGATCAGCTTTTGTAACTTAAGAACATACTCCGTAGCACACTCACATGACCGAATTTAACTGAACATTGACTGAAGTGCGATCACGTGATATCTACAATATGAAAAAAATACGAAGAAAAATGTTCAATAGATAATCGTATTAGTTGAACTAAAGCAATGCTCGATCTTTCATTTAATATCTCTTCCAGCAGGGTAAGTCCTTGCGAATCGTTCATTTGATAAAACCATCCGAGTACTTATCCGATCCTGTGGGGAAAGAAGGAAACAAGCAGATAAGTCCTGATTAGCCGGTTGCGTGGGTATACGGAATCAATTTCCGTCCCCCAGAAGCATTCGTATTTTTTACATTTCTAAAAGACTTCGGACCAATATACCATTAATTGGATTTTTTGTAATTAGGTGACAGGGAAATACACTCCGAATACCAAATAATCTAGGGAGTGGCTTTTTTTAAATTAAATTTTCATTACACTGAGCTAAATATACTAGAGAAGCACATCAACCGAAATCTACGCGAAGGCCAATTTACCACAGACGGCGCACGTGATTCCTTATTAGTGAATACGATGAAACACTATGAGATACATATACAAATAGACGAATTTGAATAAAATATAAAAACTGAATCAAAGGTCATAGCGTTTTATATTTTTATTAGTTATGATATTTTTAAGACTATATTATTTAAAAATTAATTATCTTCTGATAATTAGGCAAAAACCTCCTTCTGAATGTAAGTGATTACGCTAATAATAGTCGCTTATCTAAGTGTGTAGTCATTGATCACATTGCTTTAAGATTCAAGGTAACATAGTCAATTAGCTAATTAACATAGATTAACCCAATTTCGAAGTAACGTTATTCATCAATAATTTAGGATATGAGATCTACTTCGCTACACATGTTTAGCCTGGATATAATTGTGAAAAAGGCATGTAGAAATAAATTTATAAAGTACATACCTAATGAATGTACTCATTATTTTAACTTTACATCATTATAAATTAGTGTAAGTATAGCTGTTTAGTGTAACTACATTGGAATACAATGTATCTAACATTTCAAAATAATAATAATAATAAATTCTTTATTGCACAACACGTTAAAATTGCAAAAAGCGAATTTAATGGCTTTAGGCATTTTTTGGCTGCTAACCTTTGGGAGATGAGAGCTGATGCTGTGAACAGTGCAGAGAAGTAAAATAAATGAAATAATGAAAATAATACAAAAACAATTCAGGTTATTAATGAATACTTGTAATAACAAAATAAATACGAATAGAATAACGGAATGAATTTTAAAATAAGTAGATTAATAAAATTTAATTCAAAAAGTTAAAATTAAATATTAAAGAAATTATACCTACTCAAATTATTATTACAGTAACTAATTATAAAATAATATATTCAAATGTATTTCGTATAGGAAATTCAGTTTCATAAAACAAAATCTGACTTGTTCTCATATCGTCGTAGCGTATCTCCGCCGCCATCTCCCGGATTATCGGCCACCTGCATCGCATGAAAGGCAGAACAACTGACATACCTGGTGATACAATTTGACATACATGCTCGACCGTGGAACTGGATTTTGGAAGCAAAAATTTGATTTCGTCCCAGAAATTTCGTGTATGTGACTGCAAAAATTCAAATCCCCTTACTGTTTTGTTCAGAATTTTGTTCGGGTTTCGGTAGCTTGAAATTGCATGCTATTTCTTTCGGTTTTCCCAATAGTATTAAAATAGTAAAGAAATATTTTCGTAGGTTACATATAATACTAACCGATTTTCTTATTAAAAAATAATACAGTTAGATATTATGCAATACAATATTTGGAATATTTCAATATACCTACATATTTTTATTTCATACTTACTACATGCGCAATATTAATGCTCCTCTACAGCCTACATACTATAAAACTTAAGTAAACTAATAAAAAAAAAGTTTTATAAATAAGATTACCTTTAAGTGGAATTAAATTTTGACTTTACAAAATGTGTATGTATTTTCACCTTGTTATTTCGCAGAAAATCGTCCGCAATATTTTGTAAAATTTATTTCAGAAAGTTCGCGTTTAAGTGCAGTAGCGCGCCACACCGCAAATAAGTATGTCTACTTGAATATTGTAGAATATTATATTAACTTTGGAATAATATTATGCGAGTTTGTATTTTAAAAAGTATATTCTTAATATACAATATTATTTATGTAGTTTGTATATTTAAAAAAAACAGAAACATATAAAAAAATCCCTTTTGTCCCACATTCATTGGTCGTTAACTCGGTCTATACGTATGACAATTAAAACGCACTGGTCGATACACAGCATGTTCACTCGATCACCAGTCGTTCACTAAACGCTACCCCGAATCTTCTACATCGCTCTTATAGCAGCGTTTAAGATACCTCCCCATACCTCGCACGCGTTTCCTAACGACCGATGTTTAATTTGTTTTCAGCTTCGAAAAACCCAAAAACAAAAAGGTGAAATTTGACATTAGTCTCGTTGATTAAATTATATTGGACCCAAAGGGATTAATTAGACTTTATTCTCTTCGTATTTTGTTTTCCCTTTATTGGTACCTTCTACAAATTTGGTTTAAAATTGTTCAGATAACATTTGGTTAAGTTTACATGACTTATAAAAATAAATTTACTTGGAATAAAAGTTACAATTCAACATTTACTTAAATAAATAGTATTGTATTTGTTTTTATTTACTAGTATTTTAAGGTACAGTCCGGTTTGGATTTCCAGTTGAAACAAACACGTATTAATTAAAATTACTAATAATAATATATTTATATTATAAGTTATAGTTGTAAATATGATGATAATAATTAATTAATTAATAAAGGACATTTATTTCGACTCTAGGTGTTATTTCATATTTCATCACGTCCACAATACCCATATAGTGGGTATATTCATTTATGGTAGGATGGTATGAATGGATGGTAGGGTATTGTGTGTGTATTTATATATTTATCCTCATAGTAATCGAAAAAGAGTCAACAAAAATACCTACAGGCATTCAGTGCTTACTTTAATCAGAACTTTATGCGAATGTGTGATTATAGTTTGCGTTTGCATTCAGAAACGACGCGAACCAAAACTTAGTAAGAAATAATTTGAATTCTACAACTTTAACTGCTTCTTGTACGTTCAATATTATTCCTCAAAAGTTTGCGTCATCTGTGGACTTCGCTTGAATTTTAATCTAGATAAGTTTCACACATACTTATTGCTAACAAAAGTAGATAGGGACCGTTGAACAATCAGTAAAATACGTAAATTGATGACGAATAATATGACGAGAGTGGTTGGTGAATGTACCAAGTTCAATCCACGGGTAAAACCAATTATTCATATCGTTTATTTGTAAATATGTATTATTATATTATATTAAATATGATATTATTGTAAGAAAGTATGTGTTTATTTCGGATCTGGGGGGCTACTCAGGCGCACTTCGGACGAAAATACGGACGTTTCCTACTCAGGAACACTTACGTAATCATTCACGAAATTACGGATTTGACAGCGACGTCACGACGGATAGGCCACTCAATGCTTATTTTATGGACATTTGACAGGACTTTTTACGGGCTTATGTGTCAAAATTCACATAAACTATAGAAGTGACGGCCGTATCACGAAACTTCGAATATGCCTGAGAGGCCCCCCTGAGTGATGTATGTTTGCGTTCTTCTTGTCCTTATGTGTATGTAATTATAATTATTATTTATACATTATCGTGTCTTTTAAATTATGTATTTTTCTTTTATGTAGATCGCTATAAATTTAAAAAGTATTTTTAAAAACAACAACGAATATAAAATTCAAAATGGCGACATTCTCACGGGCAATGTTGTTGAAATAGTAGAAACAGGATTCTTTTCTGAATATTTAAACACAGAAAAATCGGAAGGAATGATAAAAATATAAAACATTTTATTTGCTGAAGGCGATCTTTCAATCAGAGAGCAGCCCAAAGTCTCGCCTCGGGGGAAATCAAAGCAGTTTTAAAAGTACCTACAACGCCCTTCTTATTCACTGATAGGAGATACAACGTGTTTGATAAATAAAAATCTATTAACTTGACATTTTACTTGATTAACAACTTCAATAAAAAAAACTTTAAATCATGTTTTTCTATAAAATAAAGGAAATTAAAAAACAAAAGGAATCAGAATATTTATAAATATAACAAAACAAATAAATAATAATTACTTGACCTTGACTTCTATTATGAGATGTTTCCGTAAGCGAGTTTTTTTTGTTGTAAAGTGCTAAAGTACACAAAATTATGTTTTAAATTTGAGCTCAAGCATTTTACACGGAAAGTCATAACTATGTTAAATTGTGGTAAATAAAAAGAAAACATTAGGACCAAAGTATCACGCTAATCATTGTGGTCTGGTAAACCAATGTTTACAAATATAAACATTAAAATGATTGCAAATGTTATAAAACTTTAGCGCTATTAACTGTCCCTTTGGTTTATGCATACCACTTTGCATTGATTGTGGCGCAGATTTCCTTTGGCATATTAAATATTATTGAACACAATAAATAAGCTGACTTTTTTTATAAAAATATATATATTTAAATAAAACGCTTATTATGGTATTGTAAAGTAACGGCGAACATATCGTAATATTAAGTTTTACGACTGAAGAATTTATGCCCACAACCCTTACAGAATATGAAATGAAACCAATAAAAGTATACACAAAAAAAATTGATCCATCAATTCTTTGAGCGAGCAATATCGTCCAATCTAGCGTTACCAATAAGGCTAACGTTACATATTTATGAAAGTGACCCCTCTGCCCCCTTTTTCATAAAAAAAAACGTTTACATCTCACATTATGCGTTAAATCCCACAGGATTTTGTAGCGTCAACCAATTCGCACATATCGAAAAAACAACATTTTTTTAATATAATTTTAATATTACAATTCAGCAAAATTGCGTTAAATATACTGGAAATGATGCCAGGAACAATTTAACCACGATAACATTATTAAACACGGCACAAATTCAAAGACTAAATAGTCGTATGTTTTTTAAGTAAATAAAAATAAATCAGCAAACCAAGAATATTAATATTCGATCAATACATGAAATAGAAAGGGTATGCAATATATATCTCAATAGAACCAATTACCCATCATCTTGGCCAAAACCCTCATCACGTAACCGATGTACAAAGGAACCACACAATACCTATATACATTCAACGTTAGGAACAAAACATTAATTTATCGTTTCTCTATAATTCAGTCCCTTTTCACTTAGAGATAGAGTATTCATCACCTGTATTATGTGGGTAGTGGTCGTAAATTCGAAGTAATCTTAAAGACTTACTATCACGTTTATTTTCATTACTTTAATTCGATGTTTCGAAAGATTCCGTTAGTTTTTGTTAAATCTGTTAAAGCCCCTCATTATTTCTATATAATATCTTTTCAAATTCATTCTATTTAACTTTAAAATTATCTAAGTTTCTAATATCGAAAAGATAGCAAACACTTGAAAATTATGAAATTATTTATGTAAAATTGTTTCATTGATGTAAGAACGGGTATCGTCTGTTTGGAAGAAGTTGAGAACTTTAGCTATTACAAATATCCAAACAAAGATATTCTATAATAATGATGGTCTCTTAAATTCCAACACCGTTCAACTTTTCCCATTATAAGTTTAAGTGATTGAAGAGTTTACAAAACCCTAATAAAGTTATTTAATAGTTAACTTGTTATTTATTACATCAAAATATAAAATAGCAAATGTTGAAAATTGTTTTGAATGATTTTAGTTGAGTTTCAAATTACCCAATAATTTTCTTTTATAAATAAGCATAAATCTTGTTTGCTTTTTTATAAATGTATGTTAAAGTAGGGATAAGACAAAAGTGCTATAACAAAATAAATATGAATAAATGCGAATCTGTTTAAATTATTCAAATTTATTTAAGATGAAAATTAAATCGTCTAATAAAAACGTTAAATCAGAATTTGCCCATCCTTAAAATTGACATACAATTTTTAGACAGGCACGTGATAAGGATGTCCTTATCTCTCTCACACAAATTATAATATACCGTCCTGCTGTCAGATAAAAAATGATACTCAGACGATAAAACAGCAAAGTATAATGATATTAATTTAAAAAGGATACCGTTCATTCGTTTTCTCATTAAATTGAGATTCTTCTAAAACAATGGTTATAATATATGTTAGTACGAATATTTTGATTCGGATCGCATTCTCGCAGATATGATTCGTCGATTTTCCTTGCAATTTTCGTATTTCGTGCGACTCCGTCGGTGACCGTAGCGCCACGAGTGGTATAACACGAGGTGTGAAATTGCTTCAAGCTAGTGGATTTTAAATTCTTCACACAAAAAGTGAGTAAATTATAGTATTTAATTTGCCCTAATGTATTAACAACGATGTGCTTTTATTTTTAATTATATATATTAGCAATTTCCAGTCACAAAGCTCCGATGTTGCATTATGGTTACAAAATCAATAGTTTTGACTTTTCGTACAATTTGCTATGTTATAATTTGTCGTTTTATAGTAAATACTAAAGCAATTTGTGTAAACGTTTCTATTTTTCTTTTTAAATAATTTTCTCAACTTACGTAATATCCAAACGTCATTGCTAACTGATCCGCTAACTCGTGGGTGACATGACATTGATCCTGACCCAATTCCCAGCCGTGAATCTGTATCGAACTGAGATTGGGCGCCAAAATGTGTTGTAACATCTAAGTTTATATAATTTTACCTTTTCAACGAACTCTATACCCTGGATTTTGTACAAAGCTTTTATTACATAATGAAGGCGTGGTCTTGCTAAGTTCTGAAGACAATCGGGCTATATAATTAAAACAAACATATAAAGACCTCCATAAATAATTATTATGAAATAAGAATGTAGTACTAAAATGCAATAATTGCTGCCAAAAAACTGTGAAATTTCGTATTTAGCAATCAGCCATATGAAGAACACAATTAGCTATCTTGTTCTTTACTAATGAACTTTGATATAAATATTTTCAAGGATAACCTTATTTATGTCTGTGCCAAGTCGTCCTTAAAATTAAAAAATAATAATTATGAATTGTTATTTTATTACCTTAGATATTCAGAATAAAGCATTTATAAATTTATGAGTAATAAGAATTTAACCAAAAAATAAATATTTGTTATCATAAAAAAATTAAGCTTAAAATAATACATGTGCACATAAATATTGGTAAACTTATCTCTAAAAATGATGCAATAATGCAGTAATATTGTAAAATATTAAAAGCTATAAGCTAGATAAATTATGTAAGCAATCAACTGATTATGTTGGTGCTTTATTATAATTCTGTATTCCTCAAATTATTACTAGTACTAAATCTATAAATTTTATGTATTACAGAATGGGTATCCCAGCTGGCAACTCTGAGAATGGAAAGAAGCTGTTCATCCAAAGATGCGCCCAATGCCACACAGTGAGTTGTTTTTAATAGAATATATTTTGGAGAAGCAACTACACCAACAGCTAAAACTCAAATAATGACATAAATTTATGTAACATTGCAGTGAGCATTTATCTGCAAGAAATATAACAATAGTGTTTCCAAAGGGGATTTACTATTGTATGGAATAGGCATAATAATTAAAATCATTTGCATATAATTAACATTTATGTATAAATGATTTCAGGTCGAGTCTGGTGGTAAACATAAGGTTGGACCCAATCTTCACGGTCTGATTGGCCGTAAGACTGGTCAATCTGAAGGATTTGCATATTCAGAGGCCAACAAGTCTAAGGGTAAGACATAACTCGCTTTATTTATTCCCTAGAGCTTTTATTCTCTGCCTATGAGGTTCACATATAACTTTGATGATACTCTTTCTATTAACATTGTATAGGAATATTCTAATTGTATTGACATCTAATATTACATAATTAGTCTCCATAGGGATTATTTATGATAGAGTTATATTTGGTGCTCAAATCTCCTCTGTACAGATCATGTCTTGCATGTTATTATGGAACAATAGTTCCACTTAGGCCTTCATATTGATAGAAATGGTCTAATCTAAAAAATCATTATATTAATTATTCACCAACATTAACTCAATATTCAGGATTTAATGATTGCAACATATAAATAATATTATAACATACAGAAGTAGAAGGAAGGATGATGTAATTTCATGTAATACAGCTAGGTAGCACATATTACCTAGGTTGTAACTTTGGAAGCCTACTTATGTTATAATCTCAAATTTTCCATCTAAGCATAGTCAATATTCGACCTACCTATTAAAAATAGATTATTTAACCTTAATTTGGTCGTAACGCTTTTTATCAATCAAGTCTGGCGCGTGGTCTACGTTACGTCATAAACAACATTCTTTGCGTAAGATAACGACAGACCCGCCTTATCTTGTTTCACGCTAGTGATAAAAACAATTAAAAACTTAATTAGTAGACTTCCTATTTATTGAGAATTAATAAAATCAAACAATACTGTTGTTGGGCCAAACTCTCAGACATGGGGAGATGGGGTGGGCAGAAGACTTAGAAATAGGAATGTAATTTTTTATTCTTTATTTGAAGATGATTATTTTATAATTGTATTTTTTAGTCCTAGAATACAGAGATTTCTTACGTAGAAGATAGTGTTCAGCGTCTTGCTCATTTGTATTATTTTGCATTGTAAAAATAATAGTTAGATATACTAGAACAATTACTGTAATCCACCCTGTAGCACGGTAGTCTTATAACGCGTTTTCATATTACGCGATTATATGGCCCTTGTGTAACACCGTGTTTTCCCTCATATAACATGGTGATTACGATCATAACATAATTTTTTCTTAATGTTCAATTTAGACCTCATTTAATGAGAAATGTTAATAGTGAATTTATTGTACGTAACGCGTTATACTAGTATGGTCGTATAACGCGGAATCAATCTACCGTGTTATAGGGGGATTACTGTATTGGTAATACATATATATCACAAACCAAGTACAAGACCTAAATTCGGTAAACTAAGGTTAACTTGCGCTATGATATAATATGACCTAAGTATGAAATAATAGTCACTAAATTTTGCCAATTTAAGCAACATTCGTTTTTTTTACCACAAAATCCACTTACATATCATATATTTTTTATCTACTAAGTACATAGGAGATAACTATTTATTATCTTTTAAATCAATATTTTAACTTTGGTATTTTTGTTGTGTATAAGTTGGTTTTTAATGACTAGATAGTAATATATTTGTAACTGTTTCAGGCATTGTATGGGGAGACGACACCCTCTTCGAATACCTTGAGAACCCCAAGAAGTACATCCCTGGAACCAAGATGGTGTTCGCTGGCCTCAAGAAGCCCAATGAGCGAGCGGATCTCATCGCCTACCTTAAGGAATCCACCAAATAAAATGAGAAATGTTAGGACAATTTACAAAATAAAGTGCATATTTCCAAATACAATCAAAGGAGATTCGCCTTTATTTTATAGCCCAATCAGTATAATATCAATTACGTACGATTCATGACATCTGAAGTAGTGGTTACATTATTTATTGACAGTTATATGTGAGTAGTGGAACAGCCATTATTTTTGTGATTGTGTTTAATTTAATTAAATTATTGATAGATGTGTCATCAGATTTTCATTTTTGAATATTCAATTATCCTCACCTTAAATGTTACCATTTACTTTTTTGTTACATTAAACAAAACCACTTTAAGTATTGTATTAAAATTGTACAATTTAGTTTTAAATAAATTATTGAAATAGTATGTTTTCATTTCCTGATTCCTGTGTTAAACCCTATGCACAGTATAAAATAAGGTACTGTAACAATTTGGGCTTGTGTTCTTTATTTTTTCCACGTATGGAGCGAAGTTTTAGAGTAGAAATAAAGAACATAACCTAACCTAGGTGTTCGTCTACTATATGACCCAAGTTCATACGGTTACACGACACTAGTCGAAAGTCTGGATTTGCCTCTAGCATCTCATTTGCAAAGTCACTCCAAAGCTTTCGAGACGTAGTGAAGCTAATTTGAATGTAATCTATGCACCATGCATCTTTGCGTTACATTTTACTAGTCTTTTAAAAAATACACAATTTGTTAATGGTTTGCATATTTCTCTATTAAAATATATATTTGTTTAGTCTGTGTATATATATATCTAGGCTGTAATAATACGACGATAACTGAGCGATTGACAGTTGGCTCGTTTCGTGAGTCGTGATGTGCGGTTGGGGATGATGAGTATTGCAAAAATAGATCTTAACCAATTAAAAGTGTATTAATGGTATTTATAACTGGAACTAGACTGTGCTCGATAAAATAAAGTACTGGATAAAAGGGTGTTCGCAGTTATGGCGTTTTAATGAATTGCTCTCTAGTTCAAAATCTCGTATTTAAACCACATACATAAAAGGTAAGCAGTATTTGCTACGTCTATCATTACGTACACCGTTCATTTTGTTGTGATTTTAAATATAACTTCCATAACTTTTGTTCATTTTATCGGTTTGCCAGATAAATTGTAGCACCAAGGAAGAATAGAAAATTATTATGGCCAAGACAGTTGTATTGAATTTCCATGAGACATTGCTGCATAGATCTGATGTTCAGCTCCTGGAAGGGCCTCATTGGCTCAATGATAACATAATTTCATTTTACTTTGAATATCTTGAGAAAGTAATTTTCCAAGACTCAAGAGAGTTGCTTTTTGTTGCTCCAGAAGTGACACAATGTATCAAAATGGTTGGGTCTTCTGAAATCAAGACCTTTTTAGACCCTTTGGGTGTTGAGAGTAAAAAGTTTGTGTTTTTTGCACTAAATGATAATGACTCACCAGATACAGCTGGTGGGTCACATTGGAGTTTATTAGTTTACTCAAGGCCTGAGGGTTGTTTCTATCATATGGATTCATCATCAGGAAGCAATCACAATGTTGCTTGGGACTTTGCTAGTCATTTGATGACATTCTTTTCTAGGCATGGTAAGTTAATTGATAAACAACATAAAATATTGGCTCTATGATATGACGTGATAAAATTTTAAAGTGGAATAGCAAAATATCACCTATAAATGATTACTATTATTTATATATTTCAGGCACAGTAAACTTTGTAAATAAGGATTGTGTACAACAAAGTAATGGATATGATTGTGGAATTCATGTCATTCATAACACACAGATACTAGCAAATCACTGTAATCATACAAAAGAGATAAACTCCTGTGATTTGCGGATGAAATTTAATGCCATCGCTAAGAGGAAAGAGATATTAGCTATAATACAACAGTTGTCTCATTTATGAATCTTTATTTAAAAATTGTTATCTTATTGTTTATTAAATTATATTGTTTGTTTATTGTAGCTTATTTTTTACTCCTACTTGAGTTCTAAAACAAAATAATACAAACATTGTTTTCCCAAAATTTAATACCAAAACTTGTGCATAAATTAGAAAACTTCTAAAATTTAAATTAAAATAAATAAAAAACTATTCACTAATACTAGGATCAATCCAACCACCAAAAGCCTTCTCGAGTTCCTCAGCAACTGCTAAGCAGAGATGATCATTATTATGGTTAGCGATAACTTGCAAACCTATAGGTAAACCTTCTGCATTTAGGCCCAAAGGAATTTGTGTTGCTGGCAACCCTAAACAGTTTATTATTGATGTGTAACAAAAATTCAAAGGCCTCACTAAGGGCTCATTGTGATACGGAGCAGCAGTTGGATGAGTGGGATAGAGGAAAACACCATTATCTGATAACATATCTATAAAGATCTTTTCTAATTCCTCTTTAAGATTCAGATATTTTAGATACTTCTTGGACCCAATATCATGACCAGCCCTATCAGCCAGTGCAGTTATTAAACCAATAAGTGTATTCTTAGAGCAACCAATCAAATTCTTTCCAACTTCTGTCAATGTATTACATGCTGAATTTTTGCCAGTTATTAGTTCTGCAAATGATGTCTTATCTTTCATCAGCGCCATCCAAATTGCTGAAGACTTCTTCAGTAGTTTTAAATTTGTATTTTCTGGAGTTAATTCTGTTTTTTTGCCTAAATGTTCAACAGCTTTGGTCATAGCAGTTTTAATTTGACTATCTACATGATCAACCATTGGAGCACCATTTTCGTGTTGATAGAATATTTTTAGTTTTGTGAGATCAACTTGTTCATCAAGTTTTAATAATTTGTTGTTTTCACCTGCGATAATTTTTAATAGTGGTTTAAGATCCACAGCATGTCTTGTCATTGGTCCAATACCTAAAAAATTACTAGAGTTTAGTACAACTTAAGTTTACTACAGTAGCATAGTGCATTACATTGTTAGAACTTACCTAGGAAAGAGTTATGTATTTCCATTGTAGGCAAAGGATACTGGCCAATATTAGAAACACAATATCGAGTTGGTTTGTGGCCAAAGATACCATTAAAATATGAAGGCATGCGTATTGATCCACCAATGTCAGAGCCTAAAACCAAATATTACTTATATTGCCTTATATTAGTTCGACATAACCTAAAGAATATTAATAAAAATCTCCAGTTGTGAGACAGAATTATTCTTTTGTTTGGAGCATACCTATTCCAAAAGCACTTCCCGCTACAGCTTGTAGGCATGCTTCCCCGCCTGAGGACCCTCCGACTATTCTCGTAGTATTGTAGGGGTTGTTTGTCCGGCCATATATAGTGTTATATGTTTCCCACCTGTAATTAAGATTTATTTTTAGCTTTTCAACAACCTCTTTTATTTCGTGTTTCTATTATATTATTTGGGTGAAAATTTATTGCAAATGTATAAGAGTGCAACCACGTCGTATAAAAAAAGTCATTTTTAAAGGAAGCAAATAATGGCGCATTACGATGTCGTGTTTAACAAGTTAGTTACAATTTATTCTAGATATACATGTACACAACATATGCATACATAATGTTGTTAGTGACAAAAACTGAACATCTCGTTTACTAACAACGAAGGTTATAGCGTAATTTTCTAGTATTATCAAAACAATGGAAATATATAGATTTCCACTATTTACCATACAATCTTCTTGTTTATCCGTTATAATGATTTTAATTCTTATGACACTTATAGTACTAACCACATGCAAATTTCTGGTACATTTGTAAGGCCAATGGGTATAGCTCCTTTCTCTCGGAGTAGGCGAATAGCAACCGCGTCTTCTTCTGCAATGACATCTTTACGGTGATACACTCCTGCTGTGAAATGGAGGCCTGTAATCCAAGTATCAAGGTTTATTAAGAATATTGTATGAAGAAAAAAACCAAGGTTCAAGTTTTCTAAGGAAAATTGCTTAAATTTTATTTCACAGTTATTGTTGTCCTCATTTTTATATAATTTTCCTAAATCTCCTATTATTTAAAATTATAAACTTCCGTTCTAAGAATATCTTCCTTCTATTAAATTCCCTTTTTTACTGCGGGCGTCGATAAGCCTTGGTATTCGTGGCACCGAATGAATTAAAAATAGATAATCCTTATAAATTTCTCGACATTAAAAACTCTGCAAATATATATATTTTTGTTCGAGTAATGTTCAAATTTATGGACTGCAAAAATAAATTTACATACATCTAGTTTTTACCAACACTGCATGCAATAGTATGAAGCTTAAGATTAAGTTTAAGATGGCACACAATTTTTGAACACTGTTTGTTGTTAATTTTATAAGCAATTTTAATTAAACATAGTAGGTAACGTGGATTATTATCCAATAAGTGTTCGTGGACCAACGCGATGTTGTCAAAACAAATTAGAAAGCGTTATGTTTTTGTTTTTTAACCAACTTAATTGACAATTAAATATTTTTGTCTTAACTGTATCTCGACTTGGCCGTGTATGGAATTAAAGTTTGGTCACTACACTGTACGGTTTGTTGTTACTTGCTGTATCAGTAATTATTTATTGTTACCTTTCACACTAATACAGTCTTTAGTAGTGAATGGGACGCCAAGAAACGGTTTTTCTTTGAGGAGCTGCTCATTTGACATAGATCCGCTCCTTATGAGGTCGTCAGCCTCTTTCGCTTCCTTGAGTGCCAATTCGAAGCGATCTTCTACAAAACAGTTTAGATATGGGTTCACATCTTTGATCCGTCTGATGTACGCTTCCGTAATTTCTACACTTGATATCTGTAATAAAATTTGTTCGGTATCTATATTGTAAATTTCATCAGGGTTAATCTGGTTTTACTAGGCCAGTATAACAAATTTATTTGCAGAAATAAGTGCCTCTATAGTATTGTAATATTTTAGCTTATTATGTCAAAAGTAAAACACTAGAAATGCATGTAAATCTACAGAAATAACGATAAATACCTACACATTTTTATTTTTACAACTGATTTTATACATTTTTGTAAAACTAAGCAAATTAATAAAGCACCAAATTCCGATATTCATAAATTTAAGAGTGTTGGTCGTATGAGCATTGAGCACTCTTCTAGTATTACGGGAATATGATTTTGTAATTTCAACAAATAACACAATTTAATATACCTATGTGCGGATGATTCAGTAACATTGAATAATATTGCTATCAGTCTAAATGCTGTTTATCTATACTTATCGTCCAGTTAAAAGATAGGTACTATTTGATTTTTATATTTAATGTTAATGCTTTTGCAAACACGCTCATCGATTTGGCAGTTATTCAACAATTACGTATTTAGTATTTTTCTCTAAAGCCGTTTCTTTAATATATCATTAAGAAGTAGATTTCTTCTTAGACTTTGGAAACATGATAGATGTGAGAAATGTGTCGATAGTGAAAAAAATGTAGATCCCTACAATCAATCTTGTCTAATCCTAATCGTCTGAGGATTTTCCTTTCCGACAATAACCAAATCGATTTACAAAATCTATTTTTGATAGCAAATACGTTATCATATTAATTATAAATTATTATTGAACTAAATGGACTTTTCGCTGATAGTAATATTTCCTATACTAGACATTGGACTTTCCACTTAACGATACTAGGTATTAGAGCAAATGTTTGAGTGACTTACATTTATAATTATGCACTTTATAAAATAGTTTCAATTTGTCAGCAAAATATAAAGATATTTTTCTACGTGCATAATTATCGAAATCTATACGTTGGATTTCCCCGAAACCTGCTTTTTGTTTAGCATAACTGTATTAAAACCTTCAAGTATACATGGAACAAAATAACAATCCAATGTTTTTATTCGGCAATTTTTTTTCTCGTAAATCAGACGTGTTTACAAATTAGGTTTTATACGTGTAAACAACGTCGAGGTTCTAAAGTTCAAGGTTAATTGGTAGTTTCTATAATTCTGCAACGATTTTGTTAAATTTTAGGAAAACCTACAAAAAATTCCATTTCTCTACATGTATGTTTTACCATATTAATAATAAAATAAATGCAATAATGAAACATTTCTTATGTAATAAGTATATTTTAAATTATTATAAAAGCTCTTTCTTACTTAGTTTGTTAATAAACCTAAAATGCATTTTGCCGTGAATTTACGTGAATTATACAACAGCTTTGTTTGTTATTAACTAGACTTCATTCTGTCTGCGTGTCGGTTACTGAATCGATATTTTTGTTTCTACATTCGAAGCGAACCCTCTTTATAATTCTATTAAATTCTTAACAAACGAATTCCGTCGAATCATTTATTATTTACACCTAATGCAATTACTAACTGTGCTATTTTAAACTTAATTTTTCAGTTCTGCTAATTTTCAGATATATTATTATTATTTTCACTTAACATTTATGCATACCACCAAACGTTAAGCTAGAGTACAGTCTATAAGAGAAAACAATTGGTCTTGTAGGGAACAGTCGTTTCCACTATGCCGGCTTGAGGAGACAAGTGTACACCGTTCAGTTTGTCAGAGCACATTCTCGAAATAAACCTGACTACTTCCAAGGTAATATTGAAATGCGACTAGATCAATTCACGGGACGACAAACTAGGCTAATTAATAATCATGATTTTATTTCATTGAATGAATTAACTTTAATTGATATTCGGCGATCGACCGTTTCAGTAGGCAATTGATTGTTCTCACTCGGAATGTATACAACTCAGTATGTACAAACAAAGCCTGTAGTATGTTATGTTATATTTATATTTAGTGTTGATAGGCTAAGATAAATATTAGAACTATTTGTGCAATTTTATCTAAAAATTTAGACATTATTTATAAACATAAAAGATATAAATTGCTTACCTCTTTATTCCTTATTTTCTTAGCAATTTCGACTGCCGGTAATTTTAATACTTGATCTTTTAATGATGGAATTTTTTCACTTTTTGATCCATAATATAGTGAGAAAATGCACCTCACCATTGTTGCTATAATAAGTCTGATTACATGCACAAATCTTATTATTAATGGCAGTGGCCCATCTTGGCTTATTTCTGTGGTACTCATTTTTTTATAAGTTCTACACACATTTATGTTATCAATTTTTTATGTAACATTGAGCTGTGCGCGAAACATGAGTCTAACTACAACTACCGTTATTGTATATGTGCCGTCTGTTCGCAATCCAGTGTGCGAGTGAGTAAGAATGACGGCTCACTTGTTAATTTTGCTCTCTGTCTCGCTCTAAACCCATAATCTTGCCTGCTGGGAGTTGCCGGCCGGCTGACTGGCGTCGGTTGCTATTTCAATTGTATAGGTGTTGTTTATATCTTGTTATTATTTCATAGTCTGAAAGTTGATTACTATATTGAATTAATTCACTATTTTACTAATGTTGTGACTTGTGACTAATACCTAATTAATATTAATAAATTACTCACAGTTGTTTTGCATTAAAATCCTGTCATAACAAAAATGACTCATTGTAATGACAGTTATTTTCATCTAAACTTTGAAAGTCAGACGACTTAAATGGCAAATGTTGTTAAATAAATTTTAATTTTGTTACAGATAATAATGGGTGATTCGTCTCCTGATCCCGTTACAAACGATGTTCCTAAAACAAATGGTGCAATTAGAATGTCTTTACCAGCCGTGTTCTGCACACCTATCGATGATCCTTCCAATAAACCTATTAGACCACTTTTATCTTCTGAATCTAAATTATCATTACCATCGAGTTTAAGTACACCAACATCTCCACTAAGGTTGTCTTCGCCTATGTCTTTACCGACATCTCCAACGCCTTTCCAAAAAATTACAGCTCCTGATTTAAAACCAGGATCACCTAAACCATCTCAACTTTTGGCACCAACAACTGAAACCCAATGTACGACAGCATCTTCCGGTTCAGCTACTGGTAAGTAATAATAACTTTTACTTAAATAACTATTATAATTATACCATTTTTGTACGGATATTTTGAATCTAAAACACAAATATATAATATCTTCTAGAGATAGCGTTATAATAGCATTCAAAATATAAAAACAGTTCACAAATTGTATCTTGCGTGAACATAAACATCTTGCGCTTGGACAAGAAATATAAGAAGCACAATAATAATAAAACAAATTTAAAAAAAAACAAAATTGACGCGTTAGGTTAATTTTTAAAGGTTTTTCATAACTTATAAAATATTATAAAATTCCTGTCAGAATGACATTTGTCGTGTATTCTATCATTGAGATATTGTAACAGTATTTTCGACCCGTTCAAAGCATTTTGTTAGTATTCATTAATTACACTTTGTTAACTATAGAACTAATCAAGGATATAAGAGAATGATTCGTCTGAATAGAGCCCACAAACAAATGGAACAAATATGATGATTATAGTTCAAACCAAGCCCCAAGGATAGTTATAGAATAGTTACGGACAAAACTCGTCCTCGCTGTATTGTTTATTATCTTATCTCTATCATTTGTTAGGAGGGGAAAAAACAAAAAATACATCTTCCTTTATAAAATAAACGTTATATTTGCGAACATTCAAGGTTAGTTGATACTCGACAGATAATCTGTCTGATATGATACTGGACATTGCTTTATGCTGAATAATGGATCACCATTAACTGAAACATATATAATATCTATAATCTAAAATAGTTTCAAAATTACAAACTAAAACAACATGTATTTCAGTCATCCTGGTCTGAAATCCAATTCTTTTAAGTCCTATAAAACGTGACTGAAATTTTCACGTTTCACTTGCATCATTTTTAAGCGGAATAAAATTCAAATTGGAAAATGGGTTAGAAAATGGGACTCAGTGACATATTATAACCATAATGATTAAATATACCACATGGGTTTACTTAATTAATTCAAAATGTTTTGAAACAATGATATTTGTGTATAGTGATAGATATTGCTACTTGTGATGAATCCAATTTATGAGGTCGCCATCTCAGCTCACATGAGTGCTTTGGTTTCCTTCGACAAAATTAAGTTATCAAATATGTACGTATATGTCTTAAAAGCATTTACCCTTGAAATTGATAGGGACGCACGTTTCATAGATTTTAATTAACTAATGACCTTTATTACCTATTTTCATATGTTAATCCTTACTATGTAGTTTTCCTTCGTGAAGTGATAAGACGAATGCCCGCCGTTGATAGAATATATTTACTATGACTGTTGCTACTTTCCCATAACTACCATCAGTATGTCATTTTGAATTAAGAACATTCTATTGTTGATAATAGCGTTGTGTAATGCTTTAATCATTTATTACTGAATTATGTTTAATGACAATTTGTAGAACATAATTATTTAATCCCCTTAAATACTAGAAGCTTCGTTCTTCTTGTTTCATTGTTCTAATTTCAAATATTTCGGGTCAAAGTTCAAATATACCTATTCCAATGCAACATTATGTAAATTAGTTTGTTTATACAAATATTCGTAGTTGAATTTTACCTGAACATTTTGAACCCTCCTCGTCTCAAATTTTCTAATTAAATTAATACACATATAGTTTGAAGTAAACCCTTAAATCCAACACAGTCCATTTTCAGTACACAAATTCATTTACATCTGAGGTTCGTATTAATTATTTATCTAATATGGTTTTGAAGGATCCATTTTATATTTATGAAATTATTTGGTAAATTTATGATTGGCCGTCTGTTGTCAACTCTGTTTATGTTACCTCAAATATTACAAATTCGAACGAAAAATCGAAACTTATTTGAAGCTGCTCTGGGTGGGGTAAGTTAAAGTAAGTCCCTAATTGTGTTCTTTACTCCTTTATGATACTGCTTCTAAATATACTATATTTATTCTATATACCTATTTGTTTTGGAAGGACCACGCTTATATTGAATTTTGTAATTCTAATCGTGTCCTTGCCCAAATAAACATCGTAATATTAAATGGACGTTGCTGAAATAACACTATCGAATACCTTTTCCAATGTTTATATATTACCCGACAGTCAAAGATAAATAATTTGGAAAAATTTGTAAGCAACAAACAAGGGCAAATTTTTGATCGCAATTCTCGAGTACTAAACTAATCAAATAATTCTTATCTAATATATATTTGTTTTAATTTAAACTATCTTTAACCTCTTCATTATCTTAATTAAATGTTTTTTTATGAATCATTCTCTATACAGATTATTTTGTTTGTAATCTGTATCATGATGACTTTTAAAAATATAATCAACTAGCGGATGTTAATATTAATAGGATAGTGGACTAGGAAGTAGTGCAGATGTGTTTGGTATAAATAAAACATATCTTCACTGCTTTCTTTAAATTATAAATTAAATACCACGAACTTACTGCTACTCATGATAGCTGTAAAACTTGTGAACTATATGTTATTATATGTTACTGTATGAACTATATGTTATAATAATTAGAAAGCTATGGTAAGCCGCATAAAGTTTTTCAAATTATTTAAATCATGTTCTCGAATGACTTTACTACAATTCTTATCCTGAAATAACATACCAAATATCGGATATTCATACTATTATAAGTGTTGATATTAACACTAGATTTACCAGACCAGTCAAAATGACTGGTCTTGCAAGATCAAATTAAAATTCCTACTGCGTGTAACATTTTCTTTAATTCTTCTAATCTTCTTTAATCTATAACAGAATAATTAGTTTTATGAATTTTATATATTTGTAACAAATATATACTTTTTTTGGTTTTGGTAGAAATAGGTATATTTAAGCTGGTAAATCTAGTGTTAATAACATAAAATATTAGGTATACTAACGTAACATATAAGTTGCTCAATAATGATTATTATTATTATCGCCTAATTAAAAAGACTGCGGTATCCACAAGAAAATTTATACAGTATGTTGTTGTACGAGAATGGGATAAAACAATAGTGTTTGTGGAAACTTTGTAACCTATTCATTTAATTGCAATGTTCTCAACAACTGCCAATCGGCCTCGCATCTAACATAATCCTTCAACAAATTATAAAATAATTAAACTGTGCTATTTGTTAGCCTATTTCCTTCTACATACTATAGCTTTTACATACCCTCTCTTTAGGATAATATTCAATATTTCTAGATTTGACACATTCGCAATCTATCTCGCGTTTACTATCACGTACCTTTTTATATCGACCGTGAAATGATCAAAACGTTCGCAAGGGAATTTCTTACACGATAAAAATCGTAAACACCTTTACTGAAACACTTTTATTACTAAAACCTGTATTTATCTCTACTTATATACCTGTTTATATGCGGCATGTGACTACACTGTATCTGATATTAAGCTAAAATACGGTTTATAGGCAGTCAGAAGACTGCTTCCAAGCTATCTAAGAACCTTATGCAGACGATTACGTAAAGTCGATCTCAAGGGAGAAAAATGAACACCAAAATTTCTGATCTGAACTCAAGTGTAAAGTAAAACGAATGAAACCCACTGTTGGAGAATATAAGTTGGAACGGATTCTGTAACTAAATCGGTAACTAAATTGTATTTGAGGTCAAAAACTGATGTTCGTATTCTGTTATTGCGTCGCATTTTCTAGCTACATAGATCTATTCTTTTTTTGAACAAAATACATTTTTATTTTAAAAACAAATTCTTTATTCATTCTGTTTGTACCCTCTCTATGAATCTATAAAAAATGGCAGTTCCCAACACTTTTGTATGCTTTCTTTTCCTCAGATGTTCTCTAAAGCCATCTCGAAATTGATATTACACGGTAATTTAGTGACACATAGAAGATTTAATGTATTTTGCAAGGAGTCAAGTGAACTGATTGCCTATACAAAATCCACTTGCACCCAAAGGCAGACGTCATTGTACGACTAGCTTTATAAATTATTTTATGAATGGCACAAAATTATACAACTAAAAGCATATTCAAATTTGCGTCGAGATAGTATAGGAAAATTTATTTATGTATATATATTTTTTATATATTAGGTAAATACAATATTTTACCACATAATTTTCTATCTAACGTGAGGTAACACACTATTTCGAATAAACAAGACAATTCCGCATTATTTGAAACACCACATTAACAGCCTCGGCCACAATGGATTTATGAGTCCATTTCCGTCCCTTATGTAGAAATAAAATAGAAACTACAAATATGGCCATCTTTCAGTAGGTATCCATTTTGAAAATGGAAAACCCTCATCACTCAACGATACCGCGTCAGTTTACCGCGAACAGCTGTCGGGGGCGGTTGTGCTTCTCATATCATATTTATTCGAGGCGATTTTCATTTTTCTAGGCGATCTATTATTGCATGTGCATTTTAAATGTTAATAGGTTTTGTATTTCATAGTAACAAAATACATATAAATAGATTATATGTTTCGTTAAATTTTTCATTAAAGTGAACACAATTATTTTTTATAATCACAAAAATTAAAAAAACTTTTTAATAATATTCTTTCCTCAGTTTTAAAACTTTATGCATTAATTAATTCCAAAGCAAATTGTATAATGAGTTTCAGCAAATTATTTCAATATTTAAAAAGTAAACATAAAAAATTGATGGGACGACAAAGTTTGTGTGCTTGTATAAATTATAAGTGAACTGGAAAAATGGTGTAGGGGCTTGTTTTGGCAAAGTTCAGTGAAGCGTGATGCCGTGCTGCGGCTGTTGGTGGAATGGTCGACAGAGACATCGGCCCCCTGACACTGACGAGAAGGGTTTGTTTATACATGTACATTGTACATAGCTTAGCACATAAACTTACGCTTTTAATACCCTATCATATGGTTCTGACACTTTATGTTTCATTTTATAGAAATTGGGTTGACAATTCTAATACGAAATTCAACCTCTCTCCGCGAATAAACCCAATTGGATATAATTTATTTTACAGTGCATCTCCTCAGATAGTTGACCTAATTTCCACGTTTTCGCTTTATTCATAATTAATTGGGAAAGTGCTTTTGAAAAGAAGAAACTTTTCAATTTTCAGCATTGATGTTCTTTACTCACGCTTTAATTAATAACAAATTTATATAAAGATCCGTATATTCCAAGTTTCACAAAACTGGCTTAGTATATTAAAATTTAAGAAGTATTTTATATAATTTTTGCAAGATATACGTGTGTATAACTGCAGAGATATTTAGCTCTCAAAAGTTTGTTTTTAGAACAATAACATCTGTTTTCTTTTTCGAGAATTGTTCTGTATTAATTTTGTTTTTTAAACCTTTGAATTGTATTTTTAAGTGGGTCACACCGCATCTGAAATCGCTCGGATTTAAAACTTTGTTGATCCCAAATATATATGTTTTATAAATAAATTTTATCCATTCATTCAAGTTATTTATTAAATTAGCTAAATTTTTAATAAAAGGAAAGTCATACAGTAAAAAAGAATATAATATTCTACGTAAAATATGTTTTCAGTATTAAGCGCGAAAATGCTAATGCTTGTGAATGGAAGAACTTGAGATTTAATTTTTTTAAGAATGTTAGTATTTTATAAATAAAATTTCATTTCCAATGTAGAATAATTATGAGTCGTAATTTTATCAAAAAAATCATAGCCCCATGAACACTCATATCACAAACATAATATATTTGTTGTTAATATAATGATACGTTTAAAATTGTAAGACAAAATAAAAAACCTTAAAATTGTATTGAGAAGTTAACACAAATAATAATCCATCATTATTCTAGGATTGCAACTATTTATTTATTCATAAATTATTATTACAATGCGTAATCAATTTCTATACATTTAACAATTTTCGTATGTAGATTTATATTTTTAACGCTTTCATTTCTACAATCGAATTATGTATTACAATTATAAGGTACATATTAATATCTTCCTTTAGACAAGTGGTCTCCAGCTGCAATATTCTGGGCCGCCCGTCTTCTCACTGGATAAAAATAATTCTAACGCAAAAAAAAAAACAAATTAATTAATTTCAATTACTGAGTTATTGTGATAATTTAGTTTCGATAATGACGTCATTTGGTTAAATATCGGATACCTATCTTGCATCTAAATGATTCCTTGATTGTTTGTTAATGCGATGCAAATGCTCTACCAATAACTACGGGACTCAGTTCTTAATTTGATCGTGTCACGCGAGCACTGTCGCCAGTCATTCTAAAAGTTACATTGCTATGTTTTTTTGTTCTTGTGTTAAGGAAAACGTTGAAGAAAAAGATGATAACAATTTGGGTTTGTACGTTTTCTTTCAAAGTCAAGTGAGATGGATAATTTGCTCATGTGGTTAATTAATTCTCTTTGTTTATTCTAATGATATGATGCTTGTTTTGTTTTATTTGTACACGTGTATAGTTTTAAAATTACTTGGTTAAGTGGTTTCATTTAGATGCATTTGTAGACTATAGATTTTAATTCGTATAAAAAAACCATGTAGGAACAATTTTGTTAGATCCTATTTACATATAAAAGATTTCCTAATATACTAGAACAAAATGCTACCATGAAAACTACGCCTAAGCTGTTTGGGCTAATGATAAAGTTCATAATAAAGCTTGTATATTTCCTATAGTCTTACAAAATATCTGAAATTTGTTTTTCCAATTGAAAATATAAATTGTATTTTCGAATGAAATAACGAATTAAATTCTCTTTCGTTAGCTCTTTATTAATTATTCGAGTGCAAAAAATAATGAAGTTACTACGCAGATAGCATGTTGTGGCGGTCCGTGATTAAAACCGCACCAATTAAAAAAGAGAAGCTCCGCACGTGTTGTGGTACACAAATGAAGTTCAATTTAAAATATACTATTAATAATTACTTCGAGACTTTTCTAGTTAATCGTTTTTGCTATTTAATTAAACCGAATGAACGTAGTAAGTAAAAATAACTGAGACGGTAGTTTTTTAATTTAAAAAGTAGCTTTAAATACCGTTGGGATTTTCAAAGCGTTTCTTTTTTTTCATTTGTCGCACATATAGGAATAGAAAGAGACGCCGCTAAAACAGCATTTAGTTTTTCCAAGAAGAAAAATTAAAACTATTATTGTCGCAAAGTCGACGCAATAAGTAGACATATTTCATTATTAGCAACTCTTACCATGCCGGTTCTTTTTTTAGTTTTAAAGTAATCGTGGTCATGAATGACTAGTTTAACCACTACATCTCAATCTCTTATGGTTTCTCTTATATGATACATCATCTAATTTTCTAAATCCTGAAGACTTATATAGCCTCCGCCACCCAAAGAAATATACTAAGCTATTTACCAAGCCAGAGCCTTGAGTACCAATTTTACATTATATCATATTCGTAAATTTAAACTATAAAAATAATAGTTTATACTCATTTGTCATTTTTGCTACGATAAAAGCTATACTTCGAATAGCATTTGTCGATTATGCTTTACTATAAAACTAATCAAGCAAACAAGAGAATATTTTGTTTGTATGGTGTTCACAAACTATACTACACGTTGCTGGTTGTTGTGAACTATTGAATCAATAGAATAGTTACATTACATATAACATGACTAGAAAACTAACATCCAATTATTCGAAAATATATTATATCTTTACGATAGCACTTTTGTGAGGAATTGTCTTAAATTAGGCATTTCGTAGTACCTATCTATTAATGAAACTTTTAAAAGTAGGTTGTTGACATCATTCACAGTCCTTTCATGGTGAAAGCAAACTCATTAAAAAGGGGATTTTACTGCAAACCACGAGGAGGTGAAGTGGTTTGCGGGTATTAACTCTATGAGGTGTTTTATAGTAGCTCAACTTTCAGTGTAAATTTTATTATTAATGTGTTACGTGTAAACTACAGAAAATAACTTTCATATCCACGTACATATTTTTCTGTATTATTAAATATGATTAATGTTAGATTCAATTTAATTAATTAAGTTGCCTCACTAGGCGTAATGCATAACACTAGAAGGTATATGAGAAAATTGTGAATGCAGTCGCTGCGCCAATTACGTTTTAACATTTTAGAGTATTAAAATCACTTCAGTGTCTTATTTTAATAATATTCCACATACTAGTGGCTTCCTATTATCCAATATTAAAGACTGAGATGCTAACGAAAACTTGATACAATTTACTTTTATTAATTATTATTTTAAAGCTAACTTTTTAAAATAATAAAACAATTGCGTACATTCATATAGATTTAATTAATTTATTAATTAAGACTTAGCTGCTTTCTATTGAGTTTGCTTTTTATTATTTTAATTGTACGTCTCAGCTGTACTGTACTATGGCTGTAAACCTTTGGAAACGTTAAATTAATTAAATCGCCTTCGTATATATTTATTTACAAATATAATAACTATTTTACATTATACCAAACTAATTATACCAAAGTAATTGACACTTTTTATTTGATATGTTTATTTTTATGTGAAATGTTTTACACAACCTAGAAAACTATTTCGATCTAGATAGCACTACTCTTGCCTATATCTAGATGTAGACTTCAGGTGACATTAAACATTATTGTGGCAGTGTGTTCTAGTTCGAGGGAATCGATGTCAACGATGCGCTTTAGCTCATCGAGATACCACCCTATTTAATCAATCTCCAATAAAGTAGGGTTGTAGATACTCGATAGAGCACTCGACAAACTAATCGAAATTGGGACAATATGTTCTCGGAAACAATAGACACGGGCTTCGAGTGGTTCCGTTCTTTATATGATATGCCTATGTGCAATAAAGATTTTATTATTATTATTGTATCTGTAATAATAATTACAAATTGCTCGACTGTGGAACGCAATACGTAGTGTAGAACGCAATAAATAATATTATTATTTGTTTATTTATTTATCTTCTTCTATCTATATATATAAAACTCAAAGGTGACTGACTGACTGACTGACTTAGTGATCTATCAACGCACAGCCCAAACCACTGGACGGATCGGGCTGAAATTTGGCACGCAGGTAGATGTTATGACGTAGGCATCCGCTAAGAAAGGATTTTGATCAATTCCACCCCTAAGGGGATAAAATAGGGGATGAAAGTTTGTATAAATCTTATTAGATTTTCGACGGATTGAACTGAAATTAAAAATGAGAGCTACTATGATGAAGACGTTTTTACACACGCTAAACAAAAATAAAGCCGCAAAAACTATACCTAATTAATAATAATACTTCTTAACGGGAGCGAAGCCGCGGGCAACAGCTAGTTGTTAATAAACGCACAGACTAGAGCTCTCCCCTATATAACGTATATGTGTTTAAATTGATTAATTTTATTCGAATTCTTTTGTTTATCTGGATAATTATTTTATGGTATGTCCTATTCGGTTAGGGCACTAACTATGAACAAAGCGGTGGCTTACATGACATGGCTTAACTCAATGTTCTATCATTATTAATAAATCAATTTGAGAAAAAAATAGACTTTTTTTGTATTTGTCATAATATCGAAATAATAAAAAAACATGCTGAATTAAAAGATATTATACAACTTACAGTTTTCCAAAATTTTAAAAACCGCCGTGGTCTCGGCTTTTAATTCAGTTAAAAAATATTCGCTCAAAATCTACGGAATAATGTAATGAAATATAAACTTTAATAAATTGCACATTCAATCTTGATTTTTTCGCTATAAACTTTGAAAACAATTTCACGTTCGCTGTGTACTAAATATGTTTTTTGTTAATTTTAAGCCTATATTTTATTAATAATTCTCTTTGAAACGCATATTTCTAACAAAAAGGTTAGCGACATTGTTTTCAGTGATACTAACCTGACTTCTGTATTACGTAAGCACAAACTGACACTGTTATTTTGTGTGGCGATTTTATCCAAGGACGATAGTTAATATTTGTATAATCTTCTCTTCTTTATACTGTTTTATCATCTTTATTGTTTTATTATTTGTTTAACGTTTTGATATTACTTATTTATTTCATTTAACAGTAGAATAAATCGACTGGCAATCAATGTTATCAATTACATATTTTAAAATAAGTAAATAAATTATTAAACATTTGAATAAAGTTTATCCTTTTTGTAAATACATGTGTTATATTTTATGTGATGGGTGGAAAGGGCACCAAGGCTTCTAGAGCCAAAACAAACAATTTCGACCGCTGTCTGTTTTCCCCGATGTTTTCTGCTTCTATTTCATGTTGTATCAAATAACTTCTCGCAAACTGATAAGTGTAAGTTAAGTATGATTATTTGCTTTAAAAAAATAATGATATCCGTATATACTTTTAAAACTTCTAAATACTTATTAAAAATTATAAAATTTAAATTAAAACTTTCGTTCGTAGTGATTGACTTATTTGAGCGAAATTTTCTTTTCATTAGTAAGAAATTTGAAGTATAGAAAGAAACTTGAAAATTTCCTTTCGAACTTTATAAATTATACGGAAAACTCTTGAATTATTTAATCGATTTTAAGAAGATCCCTATTAATTTTTATATTACCAATTCCAATGACTTATATGTTTGTTGTGATCAATCCTTCGTAGAGTAATCACATTGTGACTCAAGATAGCAATAGAATCAGATTAATCAAAATAGACGCGATAGTAAATTATATAAAGGTATATTTTATTTGCAACTACTCAACGTTCTATATTATAAAAAGTGAAATAAACCTATGTCCTATATTATAATGCATGCAGTTGATAAAGAAAAATGCATATAAAATACATTGGTTAAGTTTCTGTGTGTGGTTTCTTTTCTGAAAAAGCAAGCAATTTTGTTTGCAATTTATGAACAAAATCGTAAATATACTTTTGGGAAATTAATTTTCGGTCCCTCCATAATATTGTTGCCTACTTGTAAAACGAATATTCATACCTATCTTGATAAACGATCAACCTTATAATAGAAAAATAAGGAAACGGGACTGACAGCCGGATACTATTTCGTCTCCCTCGTTCACTGTTTAAATAAAAGAGACGGAACATTTAAGTATGTAGCTGGGTGAAAATATGTACTATTGTTCAAATGTTAATTAATTAATTTATTTATTTGTTGACAACTTAGTTTTTTTATTCTTCTAGACACGATCATGTTACAACAGGTCATGATGATCATGTGACAGGTCTCGAATTCGAGTTCCCGTCAAAATAAAGAATTATTCATAATACTTCATTATATTATAAATATTAATTAACATGTAGATAGAACATTGTTTTAAAAAGTAGATATTTGTTTTAGATCTTGGTTTGCGTTGTTATTGTCCGATGATTTAGGGTTTTATTTATGTATGTGCATTTATTATATTCCTCTCTATCAGTATGATATAAAAATAAATATAATACGTGATTTCTAAAATATATTATACCTAAGATTGAAGTTTGATCAAATATCTCGAAACTGAAAGATTTTTTAATACTAAAGATTACCTGAAAAAGAAGTATTCCATTTTAATAAGAATTAACCCAAAAACCAAGGAATAAATCTAGTTAGAAATATATCAGACTAAAGTAGCCTGAGACAACCTCTCTTGACATTAGCCGTAATGGGATAAAGGGAAATATCGTTTTCATCGTAATGAACTTACACTGCCACTTCCGATCGAACTCCCTTAAGTAAGCCTTGAGAAGCCACCCCGAACATTTAGGTGACTTGGAAATAAATGAGATTAGTGTATAAAATGTCACGTTTTAACATTGATTAATTTTTAAATAGACATCGGCTTTTAATCACGTTTCTTTACTTTTTTGAACATTATATTTCAAGGTGTATAATAAATAATATATATCATAAAGAAATGTCTCCACACGGCAGTCGCCACCACCATACTTGATGTGTTTACGAGTATGACCAAACAGATTTCTACTCCCCCATTAACGTTAATATCTAGTAATATTAATAGCGAATATTTCACTTTAAAGTAAATTTAAAAAATCGTTGTCTTTTTGTAAGTATTTTGCAATTTCTAAAATAACTCTTATGTGAAGAGTTTTATCAAGATGAAAGTTTATGCCTACTGAAGCTTGCAGATCTCGCGATATCGTTCTGTCTTCAGGCTATATTGTTACTCGTGACTGGGAAGTAGATAAGAAAATTTATGTCAAATAAAAAGACAATTTTAAGTGTATGCGTTACTTTTTATTATTATTGTGAATTGTAATAAAGATTTTGTATTTATTCAAGATTTATGATAAACTCTCTAATACATCCCAGTTGTAGACGAGGTTTCAATATGTTACTATAATCGTTAATTAATGTGAAATAATGACATATATTATTTTGAATGGGTGAATGTTTTACGTGTTGTTTTCATATCATATTTTCCATATATACTAAATGTTCAAATATTTATTATTGTATTTTCACCTTTCCAGTGACGTGCGCTTTCATCACACAATTTTGTTGGTTCTTTGTTTTTGAAATTATATTTGTTCTCGGTGTTAGTAAGTAATTTAGCGAGCGTGGCTCCGACTTCAAAGCTCTTGCAGCTTCTTTGACAATCTGCTTTTCATGAATATCGCTTCTGTCGAGAAAGTAGAAATCTTCTAAAAACGTGAAAATTATGTCATGACCTTCTGACGTTGAAGCGGAAATTAGGCGTTTTTCTAATTGAATCGCTGTACATTTTGACTTTGGCGTTTCTTTATTGTTGTAATTTGCGCTAATAACAAGATCTGGAGCGAGATTGGCAATAGCTTAACTTAAATTACATCCTCCATTATTATTTAGTGCCATTTCGTGTTTACCGCAAATTGATCAATCAAATTTATAGCATTCAATTTAGTCTACAATGAAACGCTTGACCACTTAATGGTTTACTTGATAGAAGCAGTTGGACGGTATTAAGCCATCAATTCTATCTAAGATACTTATCTATTTAAACTACAACTATTAAATGATGCGGTAGTAAGTACTGTCTATACTTATTTCTTTCAAAATACGATAAGATTTCTCACTATACATATAGGTATATTTATTTAAGAAATAAGTTGAAAATAAAAATGTCTCTGAACAAAAGCATTTTATCTTCAAGAACACCACAAATCCGTTTCCGGCTTTGCTTGTTTTATTCAAAATAGCAGAAAAGCCTATCGCTCTGAGAACTAGTCGCGCTTGCAATTTTAGATGCATGCATGAGATAAAAGTTTTATTTTACTATAAATTGTTCAATGGTAAATATTAAAAACTTAAATTAAAATTGTTAGATCAACTTCTTAGAATAATAGATTTAAAAGACTTCTTGCGGCTTACTATCACGTTTATTTTTGATTATTTTAATCCAGAATATCAAAAACATTACAGCCATAGTAGTATTTTCAATTAGTTAATTTATTTATAAGTCAAATATAAATTTAAATAATTTATAAATTCGATTGATATATATGTATCCCAAGGCTACAATTGCAATTGTGTTATATAGAAATGCTTAATCCCAACGTTATGTATTCACTCTGTGCGGCGGCCTAATTCCTCCTTAATACGTTCCGGGTGAGCGAGGCTTCATTCCTCTCAGAGTATTTCAATCAAATTTCTAGGTGACCGCGGCAGGATTGGCAGGAAATAGTTGCGAGTTCTCTCAAAACAATATTCTAACATCTTGTGGTTAACTTCAGCATTTTCCGAATAAACGAAATAACTCACTTTTGACGCTAAAGTTTTCCTGTAATGAAACTTGCAATTTATCAATTGCGTATCTTCGTAAAATAATTCTGTTCTTCCCAATCTAATCTGTTCGTCTATTTACCTTTGTCTTTTTTATCCTCGAATGAAAGAGGATTTACCTACGTTATACCCTAAAATCTTTCAATATTTAACATAGATACAAAGGAATGGAACGTCATTGTCAAAATTAAATCTAACCTAAAAATATTTTATTACTTTATTAATAAAAAATTAATTAAACTCCATTAGCGGTCAAATGAAACGTATTATATTTAATGAGAAAACGCATTATTTATTAAACAAAGTTCTAATATGTCATATACCAAATGAATCCCTATATATTAAGATGATCCGAAATTTAACATAAAACATGGATACATTAATTGCGTAGTAGTGGATGTGTCAGTGTGGGTTGACAAAATGAATAATGTGTTTTCAATAATTTTCTTTAAATAATTTAGTTTTAAAGTTATTGACATTTAACATATTAAGCAAAATAAAGCTATTTTTATACTGCGTTGGCGGTGTTTCACAATTGAGCTTGCCACGTGAGGTTGACATTTTTATTTGTCGTTTATTTTGATCTGCGTCTCTATATTGATCATGATTTCAAATATTTCTGTATTTTTTAAAAAAAATAAATAACAAAAGTGTTCATCATGCGTTTTTTTTTTCAATATGATGTAGGACGGTAATATAACTAACGACATAAATTCTTAAGGGTTTCATCGTTATGTAAGAAGCTTTTCGATGTTCAACATGTTTCGAAACTGCCTTTTCCGTGGTATTTAAGTTGATACGTATTATTTCAAGACCATTTTATTTCATTTGTTGTAGTGTGAAATTCTAAGGCATTTGTAACATAGTTGTAATCCTTTAATATTATTACATACTCTTGTACTGAATTCAAGAGCAAATAAAAATATATGACAATTATTTAAACCATATATACAATGTTTTCAATAAATCGTACCATTAGTTCATGTAAGTTCTCTGAACTAGGTCATTTATATTGAACTATAATAATGTCTATAAATCGCAATAGAGAAACCAGAAGCCTTCAGTTAAAAGTAATATTCAAGTCAACAATTATGAATGAATCGCCTTAAAGTTTGCAGTATTTATGTATTTATTCTTTATTATATCGAAAATTGGTACTACATAAAGCCGAGATGGCGGCCTTATCGCTAAAAAGCAATCGCTTTTAACCTTAAGGTAAAGAATAGAAGGAGGTACGAACAATGGATTTACGATAAAAGACTATAAGAAATAAAGTTTTTTGGAGGAAATATTGCAATAGTGTGATATAGTTTCATTTTTTTTTTCTTTTTATTTACGTCTAAACTTGTTAACTTGGTGTCTCTAGTCATTTTTATATATTGTATATTAATAAGTATTTTTAAACTTTAAATACATCGACTTTAGTGTACTAGAGCAGACAGCTCGAGCAAAATATGCGCGCACGTGACTACTATTGTTCATAGAGTTGTACAGTAGCAGGCGAGGTACAGAGAATGGCCACTAAATGAAAATAAAATATAGGTATTCCATTTATTAGCTATTAATACAAAATATTGTCACTTTGTTTTTATGATATTATTTGATAGCCTTTTACCCTTAACAGCCAAATAGTATTTTTATAGGCAACATTATATTTATAAATAGATGTTTGTATATATATTCATATGTTATTGCATAAGAATGCGTAGGTAGGCCATCTCCCTACTCGTTTTGACATCCCTCAATAAAAACAAAATAAGTACATATTCTAATATTTGCTATTAATAAAAGTGTTAGGGGTACCGTCAAATGCGTCTCTCCAAGCTGGCGGCATATTGAAAACTACTGCAGTCATTTGTCTGTGGTAGCAGTTGTTTTTGTAATAAACCTTAACAATACAATAAAATGCTATATTAATAGTGTATATATTAATAATAAATATATGTATAAACGTCCTTAACTCCAGCTATGACTATTAGGATTAAGGAACAATTTATAGTATACTTTTAGACTAACCTAACAATAGGCATAGAGGCCGTGAAAATCTCCTTTAGTATGCGAATATTAGTACTTAAATAGAATGGAATGAAAAGCAAAATTCGCTCCCAAACGAATGAAATAGTCAAAATAAATTCCTTCATGTCTGGTTTTAATGAAACCGCTTAATATTTATGCATGAATTTGAGCATACAACATAGCACATGATGGCGCCAGCGGACCGTTCACAATGGAAGTAATTTGCTATGTCAATCAGTTCTATTTTGTTTGAATATTCCATCCAACTCTATGTCATATGATATACGCATAAAATTCGCGTACCAATTTCAATTCGCTGATGTGTATAATAAATTTGTTTCATGTTTGATTTAATTAGCTTTTTAGATTGAATTCTAGCGTTATTTTTGGTTTTATGACGTCACTATAAATCGCATAATGACGTCATAGTAAGGGAACGGCTGCGGATTGTGCGAACGAGTTGTTAATGCAGAGTTCCCGTGTACTTATATTTTAGGGCATTCCGACGAAAACAATTTTTTTTACTCTTTATTTAATTTGGTCCCTTGACACTATTATTGGTTGACATTCACCCAAACGACTGATTTAACGACTAATATTGATAATATAATATATTGCCGATGAAGGCGGATTTCTTTCCAAAATTCTGAAGACTATATAACTATTCTCTAAAGTTTGTCGTTTAATTTATTAAAAAATTGAAAGTAATTTTATCTCTTTTTTGTTTTTGTTGTCACGTAGCAATAATACAGTTTTGTTCTGTCAATCACGTTGTAGCTTTTAGTCGTCTGAAAATACCGTCCCGCGAGTACGAAAATATAAAGCATCTAAGGATATCGTGATAAACCACTTTTATCCTCTGCGATCATTTTTCATAAAAACACTTCACATAGATTACTTCTTAAAATATTCACAAAGACCTCGGATATTCAGTTGCTTTTCTGAAGAAGATGCTTGCTCTAGATTCTATTGTATATTTATACGTTTCTTTCATAAAAACAAATGTATTGCGTACAATTTAATTGAAAATTTATATTATGTAAATACTAGGCAGTCTTCGGCAGTCGCTACTAAACGTGACACGAAATACGCTACGCTTCGGTGGTTGGTGCGCTAATAGGCTTACATTTGCAAAATAATATGACAATAAAAATATTAATAATAGAAATTGGGTCATATTGTTTTATGGCTGTATTTATTATACGGATTGTGACATAACTTGCTTAATGGCGACATGCCAAATCTGGGAAGCACTGAATATTACACAGGCATTATTTTTATTAAAGTTATTTTGCTGAACTCCATCTCCGAATTTGGCATACAACATATTTTGACGTTAACACAGGTATCTTTTTGTTACCAATACTTTCGCTTACCAACTACTGAAACTGAAAGGGTGCATTGTGTAAAGCTAAGTGAAAATCTGCTCTGACATGCGCAAATCCGTCAATTTAAGTACGTTTTGAGTGGAATTTCAGACAATTTTTGCTAACGTCAAGTTTTGATGAGTTTTTCCATGTAATAAAACGCTGTAATCAGTTCAAACATATACAGCTACAAATGTACATGTTATGTATGAAGGTATTTAAACAAACAATAAACGTCAGTCTGCATCGAACCGTTGTTTCATTAAGACATATCACTGGGACGCGTGTAATAATGCCGATCGGAAAAATTGAAACGTTCGAGATGGGTGAACACAATTGGGAAACGTACATAAGGCGAATAAAACAGTTCATCGCGTTAAATGCGATCGAAGCAAATTTACATGTGGCTATGTTAGTGACACATGTCGGCGCAAAATGTTACGAGCTTATGTGTGATCTGTGTGCACCCACGCCACCCGAAGAAAAGACATTTGACGAATTAGTCGATATTGTGAAGAATCACTTGGAGCCACAACGGTCAGAGATTGCAGAGCGGCACATCTTCCGGCAGAGACAGCAGCAGCGAGGTGAGTCGATTAGCGACTACCTTCAAGGCCTAAAACATTTGGCGAAGACCTGTGAGTTCAAGCAGACCCTAGAGGAAAATCTGAGGGATCAATTTGTCTCTGGGTTGCACAGCGAAGAGATGAGGTCAAGGTTGTTTGCCGAGAAAAACATCGACTACAAACGAGCCGTGGAGTTGGCGCTGGCATTGGAGGCGGCTGAGAGGCACGCGGTGGCGGCAACTCGAGTGAGCAGCGAGGATGGCTGCAAAGGAGACGCGGAGGACAGGCTGCTGAGGTACGGAGCATCCAAGGCGCGCGGATCGCTGGGCGAGCCGCTGGCGCAGGGCCCGTGCGCAAGGTGCGGCAAGCGCCACGCGACGGCAAAGTGTAGGTATAAGGCGTATACGTGTGATCGATGTGGTGTAAAAGGACATCTGAAAGTCATGTGTCATAAAAGTGAAAGTGGTCATAGTGTGAGTAAAAATAAAAAGAACAGTCAATTTTTTTTAAATGATTCTGATGAAGACAATAATAGCGATTTTAAGTTTTATAATATTATTAATTGTGGGGGTAACGACCCTTTTTATGTAAAATTGTTGGTAAACGATTTTAAAATTAAATTCGAAATTGATACGGGTAGTAAAATATCAGCTGTGTCTAAAATTTTTTATGATAAGTATTTTTATAACAGTAGACTCAATAAATGTGTGTTAATTTTAAAATCGTATACGGGAGATGTTATTAAGCCATTAGGGTATATTAATGTAATTGTTAAATATGGTGAAAAATCATCTCAATTAAAATTATATGTGATCGAAAAAGGAGGGCCTCCACTAATGGGCCGTAATTGGATTAAATCTTTAGAATTAAATATATCAAATTGTTTTAAATTGACTAGTTTAAATAGTAGTGATGAAGGCGATTTTACCGTTAGCTTTGAGGTCGCGCGTGGAAGGTTGGTTCGCTTGCAGCGTGAAAATGTCAAAAAAGGTTCCGACTTCGCGCCGATTAAATCGTGATGGCAGTATACGTATATGCGGAGACCGTTACTAAAAGACTATCATTACCCCTTGCCACGTATAGATGAATTGTTCGCAATTTTAGGCGGCGGGGAGCATTATACTAAACTGGACTTATCGCACGCATTCAACAGTGGACGAGGATTCTAGACCTATGACCGCTATAACTTTTTGTTTACAAACGGGTGCCGTTTGGTATTAAATGCATGTAAAAATGGAAGAAACTTTAAGTGGTTTATCTGGCACCGTAGTATTTTTAGATGACATATGCATTACGGGTATAATAAATTTGAACACTTAAATAATATTAAAGAAAATAAACAATGGGTCACTGGAATGATGAATAAACAAGCATACGGATGAGCTGCGATTAAATCGTTCAACACCATTAAAAATGTAATGTTGTAATGCGCCAGTACTTGCGCATTTCGACAGCAAATTGCCGCTAGTTCTGTCGGTGGACAGCAGCGCGTACGGGCTGGGAGCCGTACTGTCACATCGGTATCCAGATGGCACTGAGCGGCCGGTGAGCTGCGCGTCGCGTACTTTGAACGATCATCGTGCGCTTAGTTATATATTTGGCAAGAATAAAGGGCTGCCACAGACAGCGGCGAGTAGAATACAACGCTATGCAGTGCGTCTCGCAGGTTACGATTTTAATATTGAGTTTGTCCCTTCAGCGCGTAATTGCGAGGCGGATGCGTTATCAAGATTACCGATTCAAATCGAACATAATGAACAGAGGGAAGAGATCATTTTTGCTGATTATTTAAATTTTGTGCAAGAAAGTTTCCCTATAAGTTTCAAAGATGTTAAAGAAGAATCTAAGAAAGATAAGATATTAAATAAAGTCATAGGTTACGTAATGTTTGGTTGGCCGCACACAAGTGTGATAGAGGAAGAAAAAGCGTACTTCAATAGAAAAGACAATCTACATTTAGAACATGGATGTTTAATTTGGGGATATAGGATTATTATTCCCACTACGTTACGTGAAGTTATCCTCAAAGAAATACATGGAGGGCATCCGGGAGTTGTTAAAATGAAGCAAATCGCACGCAATTATGTGTGGTGGAGTGGCATCGATGAGGACATCGAACGTTTATGTCGCGAGTGCGCGGCGTGTGTGGCTGAACGCGCGATGCCGCCAGCAGCACCTTTACACACGTGGGAGTGGCCGACCGAACCGTGGACAAGATTACATGTAGATTTTTTAGGGCCGTTCAAAAATAAATACTATTTTGTTTTAGTCGATTCTCATTCAAAGTGGATAGAAGCGGAAATGTTTAATAGCATTACGGCGAACATGGTAATCACATATTTAAGAAAAACCTTTGCACGGTTCGGGTTGCCTAAGCAAGTGGTGAGTGACAACGGGCCACCATTCACATCGGCAGCGTACGGTGATTATCTACAACGCAATGGAATTAAACGAGTTTTAGTGGCGCCCTATCATCCGTCGAGTAATGGAGCGGCGGAGAACGCAGTTCGCAGTGTCAAAAGAGCGTTAAAGAAGGCGGCTCACGAAAACGTGGACACCACCACTGCGTTAAGTAGATTTTTATTTTCATATAGAAATACGGAGCACAGCACGACGGGGGTAGCACCGGCCGTGGCACTGGTCGGTCGACGGCTTCGAGGACGGCTCGATTTGTTGCGCCCGGACACTACTGAGATTGTTCGGCAGGCGCAACATGAACAGCGCGAGCGGCACGGAGGTCGACAGCGTGAGGTTTCAGTAGGTGATACGGTTTTAGTACGAAATTATTCTAAAAATCGTCATAATACGTGGAAACGAGGGACGGTGTTAGAGAAAACGGGCCCGGTCTCGTTTAAAGTGCAAACACAGAATAATGAAATGGTTAAGCGACACGTGGACCAGTTACACCTAGATAAAAAACGGAAATCGCGATTCTCATTAACATTATTAGATAACAGTAAACCTTACGTAATGTTACTTTTTGTTTTCTAGTACCTAGGCAGTCTAAACTTGGACGGTATATTACCTAAAGCAATGATTCTATAAGTGACACCAAATTTTAGATATGTAATAATGTTAATTGGCTTGGCTCGGTTTTTTGTTTTTGTAACCTCAAATCAAACACCTCTTCTTTGCTTTCCGCGCAAGAAATACGAGGAATTCCGCAATCTATTGAGGAGTAGAAAAACCATAATAGACACGGACGGCGAACGCATCCGATAGCAAACTTATCTATAAGAAGTACGACTAACGCCATCTATTGATGAGTAGAAAAACCATAATTGACACGGATGGCGAGTTGCTATCAAATATGAACACGTTCGTCAATGTAAAGCTTCAGAAAATATCCTAGAAAAATCTCAATGAAATAATAGCATCGCTGAAAGACAAAATAGCAGTAAAAATTAAACTTGTATTTTTGTGTGTGCCGCCAAATTTTGAAATCGTTAAGTGTACCGCAACAAAAAAAACGTTGAGAGTCACTGCTCTAGAGATATCTCTGTACTCTACTTTTAATCCTAATTACTATAGTATTTAAATGAAATTTAAAAAAGTAATAATAAACAACTTTCCGTACATGTTTGTTGTGTGAGATAAATCAATTAGCATTATTATTGTTACGAAATCAAATTTATAGTTAAATAATCTATATATATAAAACTCAAAGGTGACTGACTGACTGACTGACTTAGTGATCTATCAACGCACAGCCCAAACCACTGGACGGATCGGGCTGAAATTTGGCACGCAGGTAGATGTTATGACGTAGGCATCCGCTAAGAAAGGATTTTGATCAATTCTGCCCCCAAGGGGATAAAATAGAGGATGAAAGTTTGTATAAATCTTATTAGATTTTCGACTTATTGAACTGAAATTAAAGATTGGAGCTACTATGATGAAGACGTTTTTACACACGCTAAACAAAAATAAAGCCGCAAAAACTATACCTAATTAATAATAATACTTCTTAACGGGAGCGAAGCCGCGGGCAACAGCTAGTCATTAATATAATTAGTAAAACTGGTCCTAATACGTTTTTGATTCGATGTAGTAATTCGTTTTTAAATACATCTAGTTGTTTGGGGTGACTTGATATCTCTGATGGTTTTTTGACATGAGGGTATACGTGTGAATTAAAATTTTATAATTTCTTATTGTTAATAGACATCTGAAGCTATCAATAAAAAAAGAAGAAGATATCTCCGATAAAATAATAACAACTCACATTATTGAGAATGCTAAAATAAGAGACCTTTAAATTAAATTTTATTTATAAACTTAACATACATAGAACTAAGTATTCATACAAAAGATTAGAGATGTTCCGACTAGTCGGCCACTAGTCGATAAAAAGCGCCGACTATCCGGCTTCTTACTTCATGTCTATTTCTCAATAAAATGTATGTGTTACTTCCTTGTAAAGAAAACATATTGATGACATTTATCAAACAAAATTAGTATCTTAATTAAAAAACAAATCAACATAATATTTAATGACATATATTGCAATTCTGCGTGATGATATTTGAAGCTATCGTCAAACTAGTGAGCTGTAAAACTCAAAAAACTATTTTTGTTATTTATATTTGTCCACATGTCAGTAGTGATTGAAATTGCAGCGAATCAGCTGTAAACGAAGCGTCACGGGAATCCCCTAAACCGTAGTCGACTTGGCCGATTAGTCGGCTTATTTACAACCCACTAATCGGCTAGTCGGCCAAAGCCATAATCGGCACATCTCTACAAAAGATCAATTAAAAGATTTCTGACCAAACATTTTATCTTAAAACAAAATATCTCTTAATTCTACTATTTATTTAATTCACTTATAACTTATCTTCATAAATATGTATGTATTTAAGTATATATTATTATTTATTATTTTGTGTATTGTGTATATTTAGTTATTATTTTCTTCACATTACACCAAATATCACCGCTCACATCGACAAAGTAGCTGGCATTAAACTCGCGTATGTGAAAAAAAATATTTTTGCAATAAAAATTTATTATAATTAATAATACATTAATAATCTTGTTTGAAAAAGGAACGCGTTTTAGTAAATTATATTAATTAATAACCCAATGTCATAATACTGGTAATATCATTTTGTAGGTATATATAGTGGTATTTGTTTTCACTTTATCATTATCGTTTCATTAAACAAATATACAACAACTGCAACATGTACGCAAAATTGGTGAGTCATTTTTATAATAATAATGATAACTCTTTATTGCACACACGCAGAAAAAAAACAATAGGCGGCCTTATCACTGAGTAGTGATCTCTACCAGGCAACCAACCTTAGGGCAGTAAATCGCGAATTTAATTGGGGTTAAGGGTGCAAAAAAAAACAACAAAATATAATAATATATACAAAATATAATAATATATACAAATGAATAATAAAGATATTACAAAAAATATACATAAATACATACATATACTACTAAAATAAGAATAAATATATAATTTAAAAAAATTAATAATAAATAAATAAATTTATTTTTAGTATTTAATTTAAATTTTATTATGAAAGAAAATTGCAATAAGGACTGTCAAAATACAGCAATTAATGCTTGCAATCCGTGTGTGTATATATATAAGTTAGAACTTTATTGTTTCATTACAATGAATCATTCCAGATTGTTCTCTGCGTCGTTGCCTCAATGGCTCTATCTTCACCGATAGAATATCCGGCTGGCGTACACCCGGCTGTGTGTCCGAACTACCCGTACTGTGACCTCACTGTGTTAGCTCGACACACGCCTGCTGGTATCCCCATACCGGAATGGGAGCTTAACCCTGCCATACTGCCAGTTGCGCCTCTCGCGTAAGTATAACAACTAGACTTATGTACTTTGAATAAACATAAATTTTAACCAATATTGCTACTAGAACTACAACTATGTACGTTCCTTATACTTTGTTAGTTTAATCCAGCGATTCTCAACTACTGTGCCACGAAATTATTTTAGATATACAATAATGTTAATGTTTATTAATACTAGAACTACTAACCGGTCAATATGACCAGTTTCAAAAATTCTTCACAAGACTTTTATATACAACCCTACTCGTTATTTTTTGTAAACGATTCTATTATTTACAATTCTACAATCAATTTATTGAATTATATTTAATACTTTGCACGCACAAGTCATACGGTCATTTTGACCTGTTGGTAAAAATAGGTCATATTGACCGGCTCGTAGTTCTAGTGTTAAATAATATTATATAAAAAAATTTAAACTAATAGTTTTCTTTGTGTGCCGCTAAATTTTGAAATCGTTAAGTGTGCCGCATAAAAAAAAAGGTTGAGAGTAACTGATTTAATTATTTTTCTTCTCTTCATTTAGCGACAACTCTCAATAGCGATGTAAAATGTCGCAATATAGAATTTACACTGTAACCTTTTTACTTACATGTGGAAGATTTAGAATGAGGTACAAATAGAAAAGTGAAACGCGACTGACAGTTGTAACAATAAAGTTGTAGCTTACCGTTTAATTATTTTCAATTACATTTCAGGACATTCCCAGCTGCGAGATATCCCCCAGGTATCCACCCTGCGGTCTGCCCGAACTATCCTTATTGCTTTTAAATGAAATTATTAAATGAATTTTATATTGCAACAAGCTTATTTATTTATTTATTAAAATATAGTTATATCATATCATACCATTAAAACGACGACTATTATTCGCTTCAAACGATTTGTATGGAAATTTGAGCAGCGCCACCGCGTGCGGATTTGAAACTACAATATTTTAGATACTTTTTGTTAATTCTCGAACGTCTCGATCTTTCGTTCATTTGATAGATTGCTGGTGCTCGTTAGTCGTTAGTAAAAATTCATGATCCCGATTGCTAACGGATCCGTTTTACTTGTGACAGCTCGATTCGAAAGCCAGACTAAATTCGTGATAAGCCCACTGGGCTGATACCTGTGTGGTTGCAACGTGGATCTGATCTAATTTTAATTGTTATATGTTTTAGTTCTTGATTTATGAATTGTTATTTACTTTTATTTTCTTTGAATTAAAATTCAGATTGACGAGTTTCTTGCAGTTTCTTGAGCTCTAATTGAGCGCTTTTACTCGTCAATACAAATATAAATGAAATAAATTTATTAATTTAATAATTATCAGTTTGATTTAGCTGCTGTATACTGGCATTGCCATCCTATTATATACCTAAGGGCTAAGGGTATACATAAAATGGCATTATTCTCGTCATATGCCTTTCTGAAGTCATTGTAGAGTCTAACGATGAGCAAGCGCACGCCTGTAGTGCCTATGCTAATAAACCGTTTTCAATTTCAATAAAAAACAATTTTTTAAATGCACATATATATTTTTCGTCACAATAATAATAATAATAATTTCACTTACATTCTATTAAAGCTGGCGCAGATTTTTTTAGTTGTTGTTTTGTTTAAATTAAATAAATTTAAAATTTTAAACATAACCATTAAATCTATTACTAGGTTTTTTTTTTTCAAAACAAAATATATATATCAAATTTATTATTTGATATTTCTCTTCGTTTCATCGCTGTATAAAAGTCAATGCATCATTCAGTCAGTCAGTAAAAAATAATATATATAAAAATATAATAAAACAAAACTTAACTAATGCTATGATAAGTAAATACATTTTTCAATAACATCTTATACTTTCTTAAAAACGTGAACACTTAAAAAAACAAATGAAATTCTAAAACAAAATACGATTTTTGTTATTCATTTGTTCAATCTGATATATTCTAAATTCAAAATACATTGTACTGATATATTTGGCATAACGAACAATTCGTTTCTAAATTGATGCGGTTAACCGTAGCGGGTAACGCAACGCATTGCGGTTAGTAACCGTATCATAGCCCTTAATTAAATTACGCTATATGCTGTATAATAAAAGATTCTTCTTTTTCTTTAGATTACATTCTTTAGATTCTTATGGAGGCAAAATTTCTATTAATATTTTTTTCAATTAATTTTGTTGCTAGACTACAAAACGTAATAATTATTGTTTATTTTTTATAGGTTAGGCATAAGATCAACTTGGATACATTGCTGGAATCGCTTTTTGACATGAGGGAGTGAATTATTACGTATTAATCTCTTATTGGGCTGCTGCCCGAATACTCGACATTGGCAGAATTGTATTTAATAGGCATCTGAGGCCATTATAAAAAGAAGAAGAAGATCAATTTAATTTTTTTGTTTCAAGTCAAGTCCAGCCCAGTGGAGGTTTGAGCACATGGCTCCCACTCTTGTGTAACATCTACACCCCTACAGTCAACCCCATCAAACGAACCATTAATTCAAAAAACAATATAATTAACTCTAAAATACAGAATAAATATATTGACAATAATATTTATAATAATTATATATCTAAAGGATAACAAATTCGATTATTTGCAACAACGATTACTAATGGCACAGCGAATAACACATGACGGATGAATTCCTTTGTCGTCTCATAAAGCTACGTTCACACTTGTCGGCTGTCGGGTCCGGATTTTAATTGGATGTTCTAGTGACAGAGTATTTTATATGACGCTACGTTCACACTTGTCGGACACTGATTTTGTGTCGGCGCCGACAAGAAATGACAAGCAGAGTAATGTTTTGTTTTTAGCTTCAATCGTGTCCGACAGCTGACTAGTGTGAACAGAGGCGTCGACATCCGATTAAAATCCAGACCCGACAGCCGACAAGAGTGAACGTAGCGTACAAGTAATTTAAAATGTGCCGAATTAGACATAATAGTGGGAGTGACTTTATCCTTCTTTAGATGATCGAGGTCAACCATAATAACTCTCAATGACTGAAGTTTGGTTCGATAATATTGTCAGTAGAATGGATTAATATTATATAGCCCCATTGTTGGCTCCAAACGTTCAGTGAATTATCATTTTTCATATCAACTATCATATTTCAGCTAGATGACAGTTCAAGGATTATACATCATTACTATGTAAATTATAACCTTACAATGTAACAATATTTTTTTTTCAAATATAACTCTCCGGATTCACATATAAAACCATATAATATTATATTTAAAATATACTCGCAAATTAATAAATAAATAAAGTCATAGGCTCAACACTAAATTTTATATTTTTCATCAATTATAATAAAAATTATTCAGCATATTTTTATTTTGTCCCCCCCCCCCTTCCTTGCTTTTTAATAATATGGTCACCTAATTCACCTAATCATGTTTTTTAAAATAGCTTTTACGAGTTATAATAAAACAAATTGACCAAGCCAGTTGACATTTGAAGGGCAACTAAAGAATTCATCCTGTTTAATTCCCACGTCATTGAGAGAAGATTATGTCATATAGTTTTTAGTTATTAGATTCAATTGGACCACATCAGAACTGTCAAAAAACCTAACATCTTAATCGAGACGAAACGTGTATAACAATTTTCTTACAATATAACTATGAACGGAAAATTTCAAAAATGGACGTCGAATTTCTGGTACTTTTTTTACTAATTACAAAAAAGCAGTTATTTATAGTTAAACCTACAATTATATTACATTTATATTTACATAAATTAACACTAAAAGACAGGAACGGTCATTTGACCAAAAATAAATCTGTAACGTATTAATAAAATATAAATTAAAATATATTAAAGTTATTATGATATTTAATAATATTTATATATAAAAAAGCAGTTAATAAAAGAGATCCCTTAAAGTAATTTAACACTAGATTTACCAGCTTAAATATACTTATTTCTACCAAAACCAAAAAAAGTATATATTTGTTACAAATATATATAAAATAATATAAAATTCATAAAACTAATTCTTCTGTTATAGATTAAAGAAGATTAGAAGAATTAAAGAAAATGTTAGATGCAGTAGGAATTTTAATTTGATCTTGCAATACCAGTCATTTTGACAGGTCTGGTAAATCTAGTGTTAAAGAAAAAAAAACTCTATATTTAAAAACTAATTTTTGTTTTAATTTCACATTCTGGAATCATTTTCGAATACTGGCAGTTTACAATATATAATACATACATATAAACACATTTAATATATAATTTTGCTCTAAATATAACAACAATTATTATTTACCAAATTTTGTTTCGTTAAAGCCGTGTCTCCTGCGCGTGTTTTTTCGAAACATTACACAAAAACATAGAAACATTGTGTATGGCCACGCCCCAATGTTTCGATGTTTTTGTGTAATGTTTCGAAAAAACACGCGCAGGAAACGCGGCTTAACATCAACATATAGATAATAAACACGAGATATACATTCGTCTGTCTTCGAGCTAGGATACTCTCAACTAAGACAAGAAGAACGGAGACCAAAATGGTTGTCGTTTTCATATACATCAACAGCGACTTCTCATTTCAATTGTTTTTTCTCTGTTCCTATTTTTTTCTCAAAAACCAGCAACTATATTATTTTAAACACATATTTTATTAATTATATATTATTAATAAATTGATTGCGATACAATAAAGATTATAATGTTGGTGCACAATTTATTTGTCGACGGAGTTCCGAGCGCGTGCGTTCACGAAGTTCTTGCTAGCTACTCCAGCTGCCGCAGAGAGGGCGCTGCCATCGAAACGAAATAAGGTGGCGGGAGAACAGGAATATTGCCAGGCAGAAAAATAGATAATAAATAGAGGAAAAATTAATCTATGATTCGGGAATCAAACCCAAGAACGTTCTGTAACTAATGAGCGCGCTAACTGCTTCCTAACAGAGGTCGTCTAATGTATATGTGATATGAATATTACGGGCTCTTAGAGAGAGATCCCTATTAGTTTCAAAGCAGACAGTACCATAGTTTGAGGTCAGACTGTAGTTTAAGGAACAGGCCTAAAACAAGCTCACCAAGCCGCATATATCTTTCCTTGTCTTCCACACGAAACAATAAAGCTACTAAACGAGAGAAAAGATCCAACTAACAATGCCGAAAGAGTTTGAAAAAACCTCGCCCTTTTTCTGGAGCTGGACCCATTAACATTGGAACTTGATTTTTGTGCGTTATCGTTATCTGAAATAAATTAAAACTATAATTTTATTATTTACCACAATAAATTCCATCCTCATAGTAACCATATAGTCCCAACCTTTTTTGTGCCATGCCCCACCTTAGTCTTTCTAAAATTCTTGTGCCCCCCTTATGTAACCAAACACCCAGTTGATATTTTAGTCTCGTCAAGCGAAATTATATCTAATAATTATTTACCGCAATTATTTAAGAATTTGCTTTTCTCGCTAAATTTGGCACCGAAATCTAGTATTGCGTTTAAATGAAGCGAAAGGGTTTAATTGGAATTTCCCTCCTTAACAATCAAATTGCCCCTTGCCCCACTTTGGGAAACACTGATATAGCCCATAGTGTTGAAATAGCATAAATAATAACCTTGCAAGGAGTTTGCATCCACGGCTCTCCATCAATTTGCATTGGAAAGGTTTTCTTCGTGGTTATTGTGATGGAGCTGCATTGAGCTAAACGACGACCTGATGCTCGTAATCCTGAAAAATAAACAACAAACCCTAGATCTCTAGATATCAGACTGGTGACCGTAAAACATTAGACCTAATATTATAGTTTAACGATTAATTAAAGACTAGCTTTGATCTATTTCGATATATCTATATATATATAAAAATCAATGGCACTTTTCGTTGTAATTTTATAACACAAGAACGGGCTCACCTATCCAAACCAAATGTTTAGGCTTTGTTCGGACTATTTAGTAGATGGTTTATGTGAAGTTTGTACAAAATCGGTTGAGCGGTTCTTCATTTATCACATTTTTTGTAACAAATTAATTCAATAAATGGCGGATTGTGCTGTCAAATTGAAACTATTTTCAGTGTTGACAGTAATTGAAACTTTTTATGTCATTCATGCTGTTTGATGCATGATTTTGCTGTTCCAATTATTTTTTTTTAATATTTCACTTTATACGTAGCGAAGCACGCACCGGACCGCTAGTATATTATATATTGTTTTCTATCAGTTTTTATCTATACTATTATCTATA
>JAPWLS010002462.1:0-125607 GCA_028551675.1 Tineola bisselliella | reverse complement strand
AATCTTTAAACGTGTCTGTGCTTTGGCGAAATCAATGTTTATCGCACATAAAAATGTTTCTCCAGATAGTATAGTAAAGGCTTTTAAATCGTTGAATATGAAAAAGACAGAAGATATTTGGGGCATCTCTGTACGAATTTTAGATTCAATTATTGGCTCTATAGCGCATTACTTAGCGGTTATTTTCAATAGATGTGTCGACGCGGGTACGTTTCCCAATTTAATGAAATTTAGTAAAGTTATTCCATTGTTTAAAAGTGGTTGTAGGTCTGATCCCGCGAATTATAGGCCAATATCCGTTTTACCGGCAATTAGTAAAATATTTGAAAAAATAATTTTAAACCAGTTGTTGTCTCACTTTAATTGTAATCGTTTATTACATGATCGACAATTTGGGTTTACTAAAGGTAGATCGACGACCGATGCAGGGGTAGCGCTGATTAAACATATATTTGATGCCTGGGAGGACTCGCATGATGCTGTTGGCATCTTCTGTGACCTATCCAAGGCGTTTGATTGCGTCGATCACGAGACTCTTATTCGGAAATTAAGCTACTATGGCATTAAAGATAATGCGTTAGGGCTTCTCAATTCATATTTAAGCGACAGGACGCAAAGAGTGGCTGTAAATTGTGCAACATCTTCTGGCTCTAGGGTTAAAATGGGTGTCCCACAGGGTTCAATCCTTGGTCCTTTCTTGTTTTTGGTTTATATAAACGATTTACCGTACCTAGTTCGTGGACTTCTGGATATTGTCTTATTCGCTGATGATACTTCCTTGATTTTTAAAATTAATAGGAAAAAGAATACTTTTGACGATGTGAATACTGCGCTTTCAGAGGTACACAACTGGTTCACGGTTAACAACCTGGTACTCAATGCGAAGAAGACCAAATGTCTTAGATTTTCCCTTCCAAATGTACAGAGAGGAAGTACCGAAATTAAGCTCAACGGACAGGACCTTGCAGTCGTAGATGATACCATATTTCTGGGAATCACCTTGGACTCTAAGCTTCAGTGGGGGCCTCACATTTCATCGTTGTCAAAGAAATTAAGTTCAGCGGCCTATGCAGTTAAAACAGTGCGACGTCTCACTGATGTTGATACTGCAAGATTAGTTTACTTCAGCTACTTCCATAGTATTATGTCTTATGGAATCCTTTTATGGGGTAGTGCAGCGGATATCGAATCGGTTTTCATTTTACAGAAACGGGCAGTGCGCTCAATTTACAATCTGAGCTCCCGTACTTCACTTAGGGAACGATTCAAGGAGTTTAACATCCTCACAGTTGCATCACAATTTATTTACGAAAATATCATTTATGTACATAGGAATAAGAATTATTTTAATAGAAATTCTGATACAATCTCGAAATACTAGAAGCAGTGACAAATTGGCAGTACCTTATTTTCGCTTGTCAAAAACCCGTAAATCGTTTATAGGAGTGGGGATCAGAATGTATAACAAATTGCCCAATGACTTAACAAGTCTGTCCACTCCTGCTCTGAAAAAGATTGTAAAGCAGACGCTAATTAAAAAGGCTTATTACAGAATTATTGATTATATGAGCGATGGAAATGCGTGGTTAAACTAGTGTTTGAGCTTGACTTACTGTTGGCTTACTAGAAGGATTATTATTATTTATTCGTAATGTAAAGGTATATTTTGCATTAGCTCTTACAGGCGGTTGTAGGGGATTTCGAAAAATTCGTTAAATCTAGGAAATCGTTATATTAAGGTTACTCTGTAATAATAAAACATAATGATAAATAATACATGAACGAAAGTGAGCCAGTTGAGGTTTCCCATCCTCCATATTATGAGATATATTAAATTATTTAATACGATACTTGTAGAAGCGAAACAATAGTCTATGTTGCGTATTATGAAAAAAATATTCAGGCTAATTGGGTTAGCTGCTTTATACTAGGCCAGCTATTCTCAAAGTAGTGTTCCGCGGAACCCTAGGGCTAAAATACTGCAAAAAATACCTACCAAAGGGAGATTACATCTAAATATTACATTGCAATATGATTATTCATAAATACATATAAGTCAGTTTTTTATAATTAGGTATATTAAGGCTTTTTCCTTCGCCAAAAAAGTTTGAGAACCGCTGTACTAGGTTATGTTCAGCTAATATACAATACCATGTTCTTTATTATGACAAATTTTTAAAAAACTTTATAAAAAGGCCCTGGAATTAATTCCCAGTCAAAAAAATTATGTTTATTCATAAAATTTGTTTTAATAGAAAATAATATATATATTTATTTCGGGCCTACATGTATGTGGGATCAAGGGCGGAACGGAACGTGAATGAGAGACGAAAGATGCGAAAGAGTGAGAGAGGGGATCGTAGGGAGAGACGGGAGTGTTGGTTGGACGACGGCGAAAGACGGTGTGTGATTTGCAAGGCGGTGTTTATTTTAATTATTAAAAGACGTTATTGAACTCGAAGCTGTGTTTAATTTGGAACCCACATGTATTTTGTTTGTCCTGTTTTTGTCTTAACACCCATAACGTTTACAATTAGGTCTACTGGACCAATGTACAATCCTCTCTAGTATATTTAAGTCAATGGCTAATCGTGAGAAACAGTACACAATTATATCTTCCTTATTTACTTCTCATGATACAGTTATTATATAATGAAATGAAATGAAAATAGTTTATTAGTATAGACACTAAACTCATCGTTGGACCCTACAGTGGCTTCTGAAACTCGTCTTACACGCTGAATCGTCACAAATTTTATTAAAAAGTGAAAACGGAGATGATACGTGATAAAAATTAGATATGCATAAACAAAACGTGCTGATACACGCGAATTTGCTTTAATTGTTCTTAAGTGATGCAATAACATAACGTTTCCTTATCTCTTTTGTACATCCAAGGAGATTTCTTATAACCACTGTGTTTATTCATACGACATTTTTTATATCTATACTAATATATAAAGAGAAAACGTTTGATTGTTTGTATGTATTGAATAGGCTCAGAAACTACTGGACCGATTTGAAAAATTCTTTTACCATTAGAATCCTACATTATTCCTGATGAACATAATTTTCAATAATGTAATAAAGTGTGAAAAAAATACAAAAAAAATATCATTATATTGCGTACGCTGCGGAAATTATTGACAATAGAGCAAAGTGATGTACAGCAGTTTTATAGAAGACATCAATATCTACAAAAAAGTCTGCGATACCATATGTCTAACTATTACAGTTATGTCACAATAACTATTGTACTTCTTCATGTTAAAATTTAAACTTCATAGTACTTAATGTCTACATTACTACGCCAACGAAGTAGGTTGTATAATGTGTTTTAAAGACCAGTTACAAGTTTTGGTGGCACCGAGCCTAAACTATCGAGAGCATTGAAGTAGGTAAGTGTGGAACTTCCGAAACGCGTTGCATAAGACAGACACCTCGCCGACCTTTCTCGTTTAAACGAAATGCGGTCAAGTCCGAATCGACGTAATATTGCCGATGTATGAATTTTTGGTGCCCGCTTGCTGTGCATTCATTAGTCTGATCTTATGTTAGGATGCGGTAGACAATGAAAGGCATCCCTACTAATATTATGAATGTGAGTTTGTTTGTTACGTTTTCACGCAACAACTACTTAATCGATCATCATGAAACTATGTACACATATTTTTGGAGGTACTACAAGTAACATAGGATACTTTTTATTTTAAAAAAATATATTATTTTTTACTATAGTTTCCTACTGACTATAGTTTGAGCTGTTTGGAACTTATTTTTGAAATGATCTCTGATACTTATTTAATGACTTAAATGCGAGCGAAGCCACGGGTAAAGGCTAGATATGTATAAATGTATACGCAAAGGTAGTATGCATATGTGATATGAGTTTTAATTTGATTGTTCGCATTAAAAGGAAGACGGAAAGAGTGTCAAGGTCGCATCTTGAAGCAGACACGCGTCCGGCCTTCATAGGAAAACAACAATCTATAGCAACATTTTCACATACGGGTGCGTAAAATGCATTTAAGCTATATGTCGGTGCAGCTTCTGTGCTGCTTCGGATTAACCGAGTGTACACGAGACGTGCCGATCGGATACGAAGTAGAGGTCGGTTGAAAGAACATTCTGGAGCTTGGATATGAAGTTTATGGAAAGGATGAGCTGTGTTTTTCGATATATATATTTGTAGATATTGATATACTTTTTATAAAACTGTAGTACATCACTTTGCTCTATTGTCAATAATTTCCGCAGCGTACGCAATATAAGGTTTTTTTTTTGTATTTTGAGTTACATTATTAAAATTTTCAACCAAGTTTTTGAAAATATTCTATAGCCTATGTTCATCAGGGATAATGTATGATTCTAATGGTGAAAGAATTTTTCAAATCGGTCCAATAGTTTCGGAGCCTTTTCAATACATACAAACAAACAATCAAATGTTTTCTCTTTATATATTAGCATAGATATATATAAAATTTGTAAATAAAAAGTAGTCCTATTGTGTTATGAATATATTTAAATAAAAATGTGAACTTTGGACCTCAAATCGAATATAAACATTCTACTATACTTTGACATTTTCGTTTATCATTATTTGTCAAAACTAATGGCTCATGATGTTATTGCGAAAATAATTTGCACGTGTCAATGTTAACGTAACAGTGTTTACTTTACCCTTTTTCTACACTTGCGATGTTCATTTGTCATATTATATTTTTAATGCAGCCATTCTCAAAGTTGTGTTCCGCGGAACCCTAGGGCTAAAATACTGCAAAAAATACCTACCAAAGGGAGATTATAAGGTTACATCTAAATATTACATTGCAATATGATTATTCATAAATGCATAAAAATCAGTTTTTTATAATTATATTAAGGATTTTTCCTTCGCCAAAAAAGTTTGAGAACCGCTGTTTTAATGGATACAAATTGGACTTTGGACTGAAGGAAACAATCATTAGAAAGAGATAATTATATTCTTGTATCGAAATTGAGGCATGTATTAAAGAGATGTAGATATCTTATTAAATTATATTTAAAAAGAATCTCAGCGTCTTTTTAATGAACAAGTCCTACTATTCAATTGGTGAATTCATGAGTGACATTTTGTAAGTTTAAATTTAATTTGACATTATTTAGCATTTCAGGTTGACATAGAAAATTTAATTGTATGAATTATTTGCATGCCATATACAATATTTAATTGATTGTTACAGGCGTTACTTTGCGGAAATCCATATTAAAGGAAATTATTTAAAATTGATGTCGTCGAATCGAAGCAGAAGCGACCGCACGTATCCTGATGATGCCACGTGAAGTGGCGAAACGCGTCGAGATAAGTTATTGAATGTTGTAGCGGGAATTATAAGCAAAATAATTTTAAATAATTTCCTTTAATATACAATGTGTAAAATATGTGATACTACTAACATTACTTTAAGACCTATGTTACTAACCATATTTATGGCAAATAAATGAATTCGAATTTGAATCTTCTTTGAACGTCACGTATATACCTACAAAAACTGTATCCATTTAAAAATCGCCGTGTACTAAACCAACAAGTAATAAAGCAGTTGCTTGGGTTTGGACTTATTCATAAAGCATATCAGTCACCCTTGAATGTAAACAATAAACAATGAAACAAAGACAGGCGTCATTAAATTATGTTGCAAATGTATTCTTCATGAAAACAGTTGAAGAAGGTTACGAACAGAATTGGCTTCATGATATCAATATATATGTCTATATAATACAGAAATTAGATTCACGAAACATTTTCAAGTAGAAATCACAAATCAATCAACTAGTGCAGGGGATGGCAGACTTATCAACCACATGAGCCGAATATCAAGTTTGTAGATATTCCCATGCCTTCAGAGAGCCGCAACATGAACTTCATTATATACTATATATAAATTATAATGAAAGTCTAATTTGCTTCAGTGAGTTGTAAGAAGAGCCAGATAATCCTATGGCAAGAGCCGCAGTCTGCCGACCCCTGATCTAGTGTGAATACTATTTTCATAATTTTCATACCTATGTTTGATTTGATGTTGATTTTATTGAAAAAAAAAGAAATTACAGAATATGTGACGTCACACTGGGAGAGGGGGATCCTTCACATATGTGACAAGGACGGGGGAGGGGTAATTTATTTTCTCAATTTTTTAATTTGATGGATTTTTTATTTTGACTTGCTGCAAAGTTGCTAATTTTTATTTAAGCTTTTTTCTGCTCTGTGATATCATCTTATAATTAAGAAGAATTGAATAGAAGGCTCTAAGTTTTCAGAATTAGCAGTGTGATAATGAGCAACGGTTTTCTTTTGTTTTGTGTATTTGCATTAATCACGGCGCATTGCTCGAGAGACCTCAATCAAGGGTCATTCACTGAAAACTCCGTTACAGTGAATTCATATGTCGAAAACAGAAATCATATACCTGCGTGACACTGGGTCCGAAATATAATATGCATGTCACCAGAGGCGGCTCGTCCTAAAGAGCGCTGGTGCAGTGCACTCCCACGAAAATTACAGAACTTATATTACAGCGGCGTAGATATAGGTAATATAATATACTATTGTATAGGCATAGTAGAATAGAATGAATGTAATGTAAGGATAGTATGTATTATGAAGAAATATAGATTACTTCTGTAATTTTCGTGGGAGTGCACTGCACCAGCGCTCTTTAGGACGAGCCGCCTCTGCATGTCACACATTTTACATACTAACTGATTATAAGGCAAATTCAAAAAATATGGAAACGTTTTAACACGAGTATATTCATATTTTGTAACTTTTTGTGAGGCTTTCGGCTGAAGAAGAAGGCAAGTTCAAATAAATACAATAATATATTATTTAAATTTATATTACATTATATGGGTTTGAATCATAACTCGGTTTCACTCGATGTGGTCGCCATCTTTTGTTTTCTTTTCATTTGTTTTCAGCTTTCATTATAATCTTGCGTTAAAGATATTTGAATTTGAAAGTTTTCTACAATTCAAAAATCAGTGAAAATGTAGCATTCAAATGGTGAAAGAATTTTTGAAATCGGTCCAGTAGTGTTTGAGCCAATTCGTTACAAACATATGTGGCGGTCAATTCAACAAGCCGAAAATACTTATTTAAGAAGATTTGAGGTTTTGACGTTTAGTCTGTCAGTGTCATCTTTCTTGTTTTCTTCTGGTGATGTGATTTAATAATGTAGATTAAATTGATTGAAAATATAATTATCACAATGCATTGTGGCAATAAAAAGACCAGAAGAAAACAAGAAAGATGACACTGACAGACTAAACGTCAAAACCTCAAATCTTCTTAAATAAGTATTTTCGGCTTGTTGAATTGACCGCCACACATACAAAAATACAAATCTTTCCTCTTTATAATGTTAGTATATTTTAGTATTTGAACGAGAGGTCTATCTGTGACTAATTAGTGCGGTGCGTAACCGAGTGAATAACCTATATTCGCGTGCTGAGTAATTCAATCTGCAACAACTAACAGCGTACTGCACTGTTGTGAACGCTCTATTCAAAATAGTGCACTAACTTGTATGAACATAGTTTTATTACAACTTCGCGCTATATATTGTGTTTTAAATTATAATCCAGGTCATCTAGGGCAAGGAATTAATGACTAATTTTAATTTCCTATTAAACCTGCATGTTAATTAAGCATTTCCTGGAAAATATATACTTACTAGTATTTATATAAGGTTTTATGTGTTAATATAATACGTTGTTGCTTTTTTTATGACATTTAACATAAAATATCTATCTATACTATTATATAAAGAGAAAACATTTGATTGTTTGTATGTATTGATTAGGCTCCGCAACTTTTGGGCCGATTTGAAAAATTCTTTTACCATTAGAATCCTACATTATCCCTGATGAACATAGGCTATAGAATATTTTCAAAAACGTTAGGGATCCGTATGAAAACTTCAGTAATGTGACTCAAAATGCGAAAAAAATTATTATATTGCGTATGCTGTGGAAATTATTGACAATAGAGCAAAGTGATGTACTACAGTTTTATAGAGGACATCAATATCTACAAAAAAAGTGTGCGATACCATATGTCTAACTATTACAGTTATGTCTCAATAACTACTTTTTCATGTTAAAATTCATAGTACTTTATATCTTCATTATTACGCGAACGAAGTCGCTGGCAACAGCTAGTATTATATATAACATATAATTATATTTTTTAATTATTGCGTCATGCTTTTAAAACCTAACTAACCCTTACAAAGGTTTCTTATGACTTAAAATTAATGAATTTACTTGAAAAATTGTTTACTGAAATCAGCCATTCTCAAAGTGTGTTCCGCGGAACCCCAGGGTTAAAATGCTGCAAAAAATACTTACCAAAGGGGGATTATAAGGTTACATCTAAATATTTCAACTAAATATTACATTGCAATATGATTTTTTATAATTATATTAAGGCTTTTTCCTTCGCCAAAATAGTTTGAGAACCGCTGACTTAAATTAAAGTTACGCGTATATAAGTATACGATAAATAACATATATATGATAACAGAGAAAGGTTTAACACATTTATTTGTTCAAAAAGAATTACAAAAATTCACTTAATTGAGATAAAAATAATAATAATAACTATAAATAAACATATCGTACGTAGAATATTGATAACACCATCACAAGGCACTCAAACCCATTATATGTTTTTTTAATTCATATTTAAATTTAATAATATTAGAGAAAGACTTATTAATTTAAAAAATAAAATAAAAAAACACACTTTAACGTGTATGTATATGCAAAAGAACTCTTTTAGTATAGCCTTAATATTATTTTTCTAAAAACCTAACTTATGACAAATAATTGATAACCAAATATTTAGTACAGCAGTTCTCAAACTTTTTTGGCGAAGGAAAAAGCCTTAATATAACTATAAAAAACTGTTTTATATGTATTTATGAATAATCATATTGCAATGTACATAATATTTAGATATAACCTTATAATCTCCCTTTGGTAGGTATTTTTTGCAGTATTTTAGACCCTTTTAGCGGAACACACTTTGAGAATGGCTTATTTAGTCAACTTCCTTACGTACGAGAACTTTTAGGCGCGTATTCGGAAATAACGCTCAAACGGTGATTCACTGAGTAAAGTTCAAAACTCCAAATATCACTCAGTTCTACGAAACAAAATAGACCAATCACACGCTTGAAAAATTGTTGACGTGATTTTTAACCAATGATAATAATCCATTGCAACTGTCTACTGTCACCTAGCTGTAATTACGTTCTGTTACACGCATTTATAAGAAATCGTTTCAATCGTTACTTATTAATATATAAATAACAAAAAGAAAAAATGCAAATTAATGTTTAAATTGGATATTTGATATATAAGTATATGCAACATATTACTATTTTATTTTGATTACTGTCTAATGGTTGTCGTGTTTAAAGATTTATTATTTATTAATAAATATTTTTTACTGCATAAAATGGAATAAAATGCATTTAAGTAATGACAGGCCTTAAAGGTTATTGACAGCCCGTTGAACTCTTTTCTATAAAACTTTATTGGCAAGTGACGCAAATCAGTACTACGCTAGAATATATTAAAAATCACGAGATATAAGTTAAACACACACACTCAGAACGCTCTAACTTCCACTAAGAACATTTTGAATAAGCGAACAGAAATATGCATAAACCAAACTCGAACCAGAGCGCATAACATTAGCAATTACATAATGTGATCTCAGTAACCAGCTACATTAAAAAATATATTACAAATCACTTTCATTATGTAACAATTAATACAATGGGGATCGGTGTCAATACCTCGTTATGCTTTTTTGTAAAAAAAAAACCTAAGTGGGTGTCGTTAACAAAGGTTCCGTAGGTATTTCTCATAATACAATTTTTTAAAATATTATATAACCTTTTTTAAAGCAATTATAAGCCAGCTACCCTTTAAAGGAGGTACGTTCGGTTGGTAATCGAAAGCTGACCATTGTGACGAAACAGCCAATAAACTAATTGGAATAAAACATAAAATCAAATCTTCTAATGAGATTTGTTTTAAATAATCACATTTTTAGTTAATTTTAAACAATCAAATTTCAAATCAGGACAAGGAACATCACAAACCTACTTGCTTTTTCATGGCGCAATACAGCAGCTATTCTTCTACGTCATTATAGATTTATTATATATTATTATGACATTAGTATGTAAGTGGACAATGCCATTATATAGCAGCTAAATCAAATTGATTGTAATAATTTATTTCATTTATATTTATTATGACGAGTAAAAGCGTTCTATTGGAGCAAAAAAATACTAAAGTGAATAAATTTAAAAAAAATTACATATTTATAAATATTTCAACACGGGATTTGAACTCAGGACTGTTATAGAATACTAGCTTTTACCCGCGACTTTGCTCGCATTTAAGACATTAAATAAGTATCTAAGATCATTTCAATAGAAATGAATCAATATGATTCCAAACAACTGAAACTATAGTCAGTTGGAAACTATAGTAAAAAATATATATATTTTTAAATAAAAAGCATCCTATATTACTTCTAGAACCTACAAAAATATGTACACAGAGTTTCATGATGATCGGTTAAGTAGTTGTTGCGTGAAAACGTAACAAACAAACTCACATTCACATTTATAATATTAGTAGGGATACAATTGTAGCAATATAGCTATTTTACAAAATAAAAATTAGTATTGGTAGTTATTCTTAGAAATAACGATTCGTCATTTACAACAGTTGAACCTATGAAAAAATAAGGCTCTATCACTCTGACTACACAACCCTGAAACTATGCTACTTATGAAGTATGACAACTACAATCGTATACATTGGAACTTTCATGATGACTGAACAAAACGCACAACCTTTGCCATTAGAATACAGAGGTGAAATATTTTCAAACTTTCCAACGAAATTATTGATTCATTCATTAGATTAGCCACTTTGTCAACTAAATTATTTATGTAAAAAAAATGATATTAAATAAAAAGTATCCTATATTACTTCTAGAACCTACAAAAATATGTATACAAAGTTTCATGATGATCGGTTGAGTAGTTGTTGCGTGAAAACGTAACAAACAAACTCACATTCACATTTATAATATTAGGAGGGATTGCATATACTTCGAAAAGTTTGCAGCCATCGTGATCGCAGAAAGACGGCAACACGTCGAATTATAACAATCAACAGAGGCATCTCTACGTATTTTAAAATTTTCATTTGGTCTATCTTCTCTGACGTATTTATACATTTGAAGGAAAAACAATAGGTATAATTTCCGCGTGTTCTTTTTTCATACACAAAATCACACAAAGTAAGTAAAAACGCTAAATATTTAATATTTATTTATGGAAAAACACATACATTAGTTAGGAATCTACATTGTTTAATTTTTTCTCGAGCCGATGCAGCCGTGAACCTCTGAACGTATGTTGCGAGCGTCATAACCATAAAAACTTGTTATTGAACAGAAAAAGTCAATGCTGTTACGTTGCCATATATCGAATATAACCTTACACCATGCCGAAATACTTGCATCGTTAAGGCTTCACCTTGCTGAGGGTGGGCGGGACAACCCATTAATTAAAGCCTCACCACAGTGGTTAACATCCAGAGAGAAACGAATATATGACATTACATCTATACTAATATATAAAGAGAGAACATTTGATTGTTTGTTTGTATGTATTGAATAGGCTCCGAAACTACTGGACCGATTTGAAAAATTCTTTTACCATTAGATTATCCCTGATGAACATAGGCTATAGAATATTTTCAAAAACCCGGATGAAAATTTCAATAATGTAACTCAAAATGTGAAAAAAAAAACATTATACTGCGTACGCTGCGGAAATTATTGACAATAGAGCAAAATGATGTACTACAGTTTTATAGAGGACATCAATATCTACAAAAAAAAAAGTCTGCGAAAAGTTATGTCACAATAACTACTTTTTCATGTTCAAATTTAAACTTCATAGTACTTTATATCTTCATTACTACGCGAACAAAGTCGCTGGCAACAGCTAGTATATTATATATTTATTTGCAAATCCATAACTTTTAAATGGGTCAGTGAGAAAAAAAACTTAAGTTATAGATGACAACAAAATGACTTAAAATAAACCTGGATACCAATTTGAGATTGTGTTCAATCCTTACTTATATTGAATTTAAAATGTGTAATATAATTTTTTATATATATACTGAACACTTAAAAAAACTTTAGCCAATAGACATCAAAGTAATTATATAATATGTACTTTGATATTTAAGATACAAATATTTGCTCAAAGTAGGCATTTCAAGAAAAAAAGACCAATAAAACAAAAATCTAAAATGAGCCTTATACCTCAAAAAACAAGAATTTTAATCGCCGCGCGTTATAAATGAAAACTTTTCCTTTACTTCATTATTTTATCAAACAATTAAAATTCAATTATTAAGGCTTTATGATAAAAATAAATATTTTTTTAATGCCTTAACTCATATTAAACAATTATTTCAATAAAGAAAGACGACCTTTACCTTTTTAACAAACATATTCTGCAAGTAAAAAATACTTAAGAATCAAACGTGAAACCTCCGCGTGCTAACCACTTATACTATACACTACCTGCCTACCCCAGACAGGAAACTAGCTAAAAGTTAGAAACCTCAATCGAGCCTTAATAAACTAATTAGTTTAATAGCTTACTTACGTTAATAACATTCTGGTGAATTTCTTAAAAATCGCATAAGATACTAGCAAATAATGGAAACGAGCATATCACCATATAACATATATCAACACAAACTCATATATACATATATATATGCGCATATATTGTTCACACAAAACACTTCTCGCGAAAATTCTCTTTAACGAATAATTATTCCGTACCGACGTACACTCGCTCGCAATATCGCAAGCGAACTAAAACGTTTCATTTTCTCCACAACCGACGGTGCTAAGGTCTTGTAGACGGTTTTTCCGTATCTATAGACTTGATTTCATATTACAAATGTTAAAACAGCCTATGTCTACATTGGTTTTTTTTTACTAAAAAATATAATATATTCATTGTTTGGCTTAGGGGTAGACAGAGACTATATGAAACTCTTCTGATGAATGCATGTCAGCTGACTTTGCTCACAGCTGGTTTTTTAGGACCATTTCAACACTACTAGGTTACCTGCTACTGCAAGCATGTTTTGAAATGAAATGAAAATAGTTTATTAATTATTAGCATAGGCACTAAAGACGTGCGATCGTTAGACTCTACCATGACTTCGGCTAGACGTATAACGAAAAGAAGACTACAAGAAATTCTCAAGTAAAATTCAGTTTTTTTTGTTATTATTGTATGTACAGGCTATGATTGACGAGTTTCTTGTGGTATTCTTCTCGTCATAGCCTTTCCGAAGTCACGGTAGAGTCGAATGATGAGCAAATGCACGTCTTTAGTGTCTATGCTAATAAACGATTTATATTTCATTTCAATTTACTATTTTGTGTGGGGAAATATTAAATAATATTCACTTGGATAATGGTTGTTATTTTTAAGACAAGTCCGGTCTATAGATGTCGTGATAAGGGTGCCAGCGTACTGACCAACAACTTATGACGCAAGTTAATCATGGGCAGGGGTTTTTGCATTACAATGATACCACACGAATTAGTCATCTATATTAAACATATTAATTTATATATTTTACTTCCACATATACATACTTATAAATATATATTTATGTAAGTTATTATTGTGCGTAATTGTGTGTAGATTCTTTGTTGATTCGAATTATATTCTGAAACTATTTCAACAAATAAACAATAATTGACAAAATGTTAGTTTCCCATTATGTTAATATTAGTTATCTATCTAAATATATATAACTCAAAGGTGACTGACTGACTGACATAGTGATCTATCAACGCACAGCCCAAACCACTGGACGGATCGGGCTGAAATTTGGCATGCAGGTAGATGTTATGACGTAGGCATCCGCTAAGAAAGGATTTTGATCAATTCTGCCCCCAAGGGGATAAAATAGGGGATGAAAGTTTGTATAAATCTTATTAGATTTTCGACTGATTGAACTGAAATAAAAGATTGGAGCTACTATGATGAAGACGTCCGCTTAAACAGGATGTATTAGTTTGAAGCCATCAATACCTAATGGAACGAACCTAATTAATAATAATACTTCTTAACGCGAGCAAAGCCGCTAGCAAAAGCTAGTTATATTATATTTATTGTATTATTATTATTATTTACTCACACCGAAAAAGGTTAACCAGCTGATAATAGCAAGAATAGTAAGCTCACTTACTGTATGTACCATCAAAGTGAAAATAATCTATACTAATATTATAAAGAGGAAAAAAATTTATATTTTTGTATGTTTGTAACGAATTGGCTCAAAAACTACTCGCTCAAAAATTCTTTCACCATTTGAATGCTACATTATCACCAGAGGCGGCTCGTCCTAAAGAGCGCTGGTGCAGTGCACTCCCACGAAAATTACAGAAGTAATCTATATTTCTTCATAATACATACTATCCTTACATTACATTCATTCTATTCTACTATGCCTATACAATAGTATATTATATTACCTATATCTACGCCGCTGTAATATAAGTTCTGTAATTTTCGTGGGAGTGCACTGCACCGGCGCTCTTTGGGACGAGCCGCCTCTGATTATCACTGATCAATATAGGTTATATAAATCCTTACTAAAACTACAATAATGTAACCCAAGGCTGCCAAAAATTGATTTAAAATGTCTTTCATCGCTTTTTCTAATATTTTAAATATTTAAAAAATAAATATCCAGCGGGCCGCTAGTTTTTAATAAAATCGAAATTTGGTGCAGAATCAAATATATAAAACCGACCTAATAAGAAAAATAATCGCCCTGTGCGTCATTTAAAGCTATTTTTAAACTTTTGGCGGTTTTTTTGCTATTATTTTAATGTGTATTAGGACTTCCTTCTTGGGGTTGACGCTTTATCAGCAAATCGGCATAAAATTAGCATTCTAATCGTGGCCTACATCTCGTGTTTAAATTTTGCTTGAGGTCTCACCAAATGGAAAATAACTACCAAGTGCAATGACGAATAACTTTTAAAACACTGACGCGTTTGGTGTTCGTTTTTATATAGGTCATTGACTCCTCAAAGCTACAAGTAAGAGGAACCAAAATTATAAAAATACATACAACAAAAAAGATTTATTTTTAGACATCGAAGTAACGGGTTTTTATTTATAAGTTATTATTTCTATATAAATATATATATAAGGATATTTAAACCCCATACACGGAATAAAATATGGATTTATCAAACAAAACATTGAAACATTGGAACAACATGAAAATTAAAAATAGACACAATTGAAATTAGATTGTGTCTAGAATTATGCATTAATTAAATTTTTAAAGATACTTAATTAAACAACATTTTAAGAAAAATCACATAGGCCATTTAGGCTCATGCATAGTCAGAATCTACGAGATCTCGAAAAGGTATAAAACGAGAAGAGAGAAAAACTCGTCAATCATAGTCTGTGGGCTTATCACGAATTTAGTCTGGCTTTCGAATCGAACTGTCACAAGTAAAACGGATCCGTTAGCAATCGAGATCATGAATTTTTACTAACGACTAACGAGCACCAGCAATCTATCAAATGAACGAAAGATCGAGACGTTCGAAAATTAACAAAAAGTATCTAAAATATTGTTGTGCGGTGGCGTTGCTCAAATTTCCATACAAATCGCTTGAAGCGAACTCGGTTCGAAAGCTAGACTAAAATTCGTGATAAGCCCACAGTACAATATAATGCTAGTATTAGTAGATACCATACACACAATTATCTCAAATCGTATGTACCTACTATAAATGTGAACATTTACAGAAAACATTATTACGACCTTTGTTTATTTGTCCATTCACGCCACATTATTTAAAGTTCGAACGAGCCGCGTCTTTTAACAATAACTACTAATTGTCTATTAGAGATTCGTATAAGACAAACAAGTTAGATACTTCGTACATACACAGGTTGTTTAAAATTAAATAAACATATATAGTATAATAGGTTCCAAAATGTACATATTAATAGAATAATCCTACATTCTTATTGGTTATTTTCCAATTAGAAACAAATGAGACGGCATTAATTAGTTCCGCTACTCACTATTAGGGAATTCCTGTACATCAATATTTATATCTCAAGATTGGAAATTCTTGTAAGAAGGAACCATTGCTTTGGGCTTGCAACACTCAAGCAATGATCTCTGCTTGAGATGGGATTTTAGTAGAGCACTTTTGTCTTTCCTAATAAACATACAGATTCTGAACTCAAGTAATTACTAGAGATGTTCCGACTAGTCGGCCACTAGTCGGTAAAGCCGACTATCCGGCCACTACGTAGTCGGCGACTAGTCGGCAAAAAGCGCCGACTATCCGGCTTGTTACTTTGTGTCTATTTCTCAATAAAATGAATGTGTTACTTCCTTGTAAAGAAAATATATTGATGACATTTATCAAACAAAATTAGTATCTTAATTAAAAAACAAATCAACATAATATTTAATGACATATATTGCAATTCTGCGTGATGATATTTGAAACTATCGTCAAACTAGTGAGCTGTAAAACTCAAAAAACTTTTTTGTTATTTATATTTGTCCACATGTCAGTAGTGACTGAAATTGCAGCGAATCAGCTGTAAACGAAGCGTCACGGGAATTCCCTAAACCGTAGTCGGCTTGGCCGATTAGTCGGCCGACTAGACGGCTTATTTACAACCGACTAATCGGCTAGTCGGCCAAAGTCATAATCGGCACATCTCAAGTAATTACTGATACAAGCCTACGTCTGCGAATGTATTATAAGCTGCCTAGAGTTACATAAACATAACACTGGGTCCCACGTGACGGGCAATGCCTAGTGTGGGACCATCAAAAACTACATATATTATGTAATATTATTCTTAAGTAAATAATAAAAATTTCTAATCTAATTTCTAATAAGACAATAAGACTGATCTTCTATATAACTGTCCTAATTAAGCATCTTCAGTTAGTATATAAGAAAAGTAGGCACAGACATTAGTTAGTTTACTGTAGTCATAGTTAGTTAGTCGACTACACGCTTGTAGAAAGTAAAGTCTTTTTAAAAACGCATCCGACTGTCTCCTTGATATAACTCGCGTCAACTTACAATACTGCCTACTCCTTTATATAAGAAGCGTATTAAAGAAACACTCATATAAAGGCTTATTATAAGATAATGTACTATGTTATACACAAAACTGTGTGTATATCAGAAAAATACTATTAACACTAGAACTACGAGCCGGTCAATATGACGTATTTTTACCAACCTGTCAAAATGACCGGATGACTTGTGCGTGCAAAGTATTAAATATAATTCAATAAATTGATTGTAGAATTGTAAATAATAGAATCGTTTACAAAAAATAACGAGTAGGGTTGTATATAAAAGTCTTGTGAAGAATTTTTGAAACCGGTCATATTGACCTGTTAGTAGTTCTAGTGTTAAAATACCTTGGCTCTGCCTTGTAAGGTACCTAATCAAACCTAAAACACTTAACCGTTTTGGATAATTAGAATTATACATACAGATACAGGGTGCTATAGAGTGCGGGTGTAACCTTTTTGTATGAAAAAATTAACCAGGGTAAGGCAGCGGGGATTTGCTAGTTACATATTATTTTAGACTGCTGCCCCACCCTGAGCCTGTGGCTGGCTACGCCCATGAAAATAACGCAGGCTATATATTAAAACAATATACAATAATATAAATATGTACTTATACCTAATGTACTAGGAAATTGAACATTTAAAAAAAACTTTTAAACGTTTTAACAAGTCATTGTGAATTGAAATTCTTTGTAACACTGAATAAATAAATATTTATTAATTCCAATTTAAACTTTATATTTTTTTTATAATAATTTGACACGTGATCGTTTAGCTGGAACTTCGTATAGTGCAGGGGTTGACAACTACTAGCTGTTGCCCCCGACTTCGTTCGCGTAGTAATGAAAATGTAAAGTACTATGAAGTTTAATGAAGTTTCACAACCCTATCGCAAAATCCTTTCTTAGAGGGATATCTACTAACTACCTCTCTGTCAAATTTGTTCCTATAATTTATATAGTCCAGCCATTCTCAAAGTGTGTTCCGCGAAACCCTAGGACTGAAATACTGCAAAAAATACCTACCAAAGGGAGATTATAAGGTTACATCTAAATACTCCAACTAAATATTACATTGCAATATGATTGTTCATAAATACATATAAATCAGTTTTTTATAATTATATTAAGGCTTTTTCCTTCGCCAAAAAGTTTGAGAACCGCTGATGTAGCCTATATTGGTCAGCGATGTAGCATTCAAATGGAGAAAGAACTATTGAAATCGGTCCAGTAGTTTCAATTAAAACTTAGTTTAAAAATTCAATACAAAAAAAAACCTTGTCAGCATTATTACTTAATCACAAAACAATTATAACTAATTATTACAATAGAAAATCCATCCGTATTAATCAACAGGAAATTTATAAGTAGAACTTGCGATTGAAATATACACCTCTCTTTCTGACATACGAACGCTCGCGTTTGTTCGAATGGGACAACCATACATATGTCGGTCACGCATTAGTGATTATTTTCTCAGGCGGGAAAAGCAAGGTAAGCATAATAAAACGTTGTTTATACGTAATAACATTGTTTTTAATAACATACATCTTTGTTTTCAGCAAGAATAAGACACTACTGGGGCTGCCACGGTTTTTTTTATTTATTGAAAGCCCAGCATATGACCACACTCCGCCTGATGTTAAGCTAGAGAGCGGTCCAGGAGCATAGACAACTGTTATCACAGACAGCGGCTTGAGGAGACGAATGTGCTCTGTCCAAATTGACAGGGCACACTCCTCTCGTTATCCCGGCTACTTCCAAGCTGATCCCTAAACGCGACTAGGTCACTTCACGCTTGAAAGTGGTGGTACTGCCCCGGGACGGCAAGAACGGTGCTCACAGAGGCTCTATTTGTTATATAATAAACTAATATGCAGTAATATTAATCTAGAAAATAGTCATTAAGATGACCCTAAGGTTAAAAACCATCATCGTTCTTAGGTTCGTATTTAGGAATAACTAATCCCTACTAATATTATAAATGTGAATGTGAGTTTGTTTGTTACATTTTCACGCAACAACTACTTAACCGATCATCATGAAACTTTGTACACATGTTTTTGGAGGTACTACAAGTAACATAGGATACTTTTTATTTAAAAAATATATATATTATTTTTTACTATAGTTTCCAACTGACTATAAGTTCAACATATTGATATTTTATTTTGATTACTGTCTAATGTTTGCAGTGTTTAAAGATTTATTATTTACTAGCTTTAACCCGTGGCTTCGCTCGCATTTAAGTCATTAAATAAGTATCAGATATCATACTAACTGTAGTCAAATTATTTTTTTTAATAAAAAGTATCCTATGTTACTTCTAGTACCTCCAAAAACATGTGTACAAAGTTTCATGATGATCGATTAAGTAGTTGTTACGTGAAAACGTAACAAACAAACTCACATTCATATTAGTAGGAATTTCTCCTTATAATATTGATTTATTATAACACGATGTATAATAAAGAGTTTGAATTTAGTTTTTAAGTTAATCTAACTATTATTACTATTATTAAAAAAAGACAATACTATATATTCTTCGAGGGCGGTTAGTTACGTTATATATATAGTAAAACAATGAAATCATTATTGCTGTCAGGCCTCACGCAACCAGAACCGCTCAATGAGCTAAATTACACGGACAGGGACAAACATTGATTTATAGAAGTAATCATAAAATGATATACGTAATCAAAAACAGGAAATTTGATTATCTAAATGGGAAATACGCGAGACATATGATCAAATTGCGGCTTCGACGTTTTAACACTAGATTTACTAGACCAGTCAAAATGACTGCTTTTGCAAGATCACAATAAAATTCCTACTGCGTGAAACATTTTCTTTAATTCATCTAATCTTCTTTAATCTATAACAGAAGAATTAGTTTTATGAACTTCATATTGTTATATATATATTCGTATCAAATCTTTTTTTTAATGGTAGAAATAGGCATATTTAAATACGTTGTAAATCTAGTGTTAATGACCACTTTTGTTTTTGGATTTTTATTGTAGACTGGTATATTATGGTGTCAAGCTTATATGCCGGCTTGAAAAGACTAAATATACACTGGAAGTCGTTTGCGTGGATGTTCGTTTGTTATAAATAAAGAAATATTCAGTTCCGGGTCTTTGTTTTGATACTCTAGTCCAGGGGTGGCCAAGCTGCGACTCTTTAAAGGATTATTTGTGGCTCTCGATAAATGTACACTAGTTCCCTTTTCAATTTTATGCTATTATATTTTTTAAAAATTATTAGATAAATTAAAGAATATTAGAGATTATAGATGAATATCTTACTGATGAAAAAGCTTGGACATAATCATTGTCATTTTATGTTTACCCGTAGGTATATAATAGGATGACAATGCCCCTCCTATACAGCAGTTATTCTTCTACATCATAGTAGATTTATAATATATTATTGTGACATTAGTATGTAAGTGGACAATGCCAGTATACAGCAGCTAAATCAAATTGATAATTAATAAATTTATTTCATTTATATTTGTATATATATTGACGAGTAAAAGCGTTTTATTGGAGCCCATTTACTAAAAGTAAATAAATAAATAAATAATATGTGTTTCAAAATGTCTTTTAAATAATGACAACAAATATGAAAGACGAAGTGCGACGTTTTTTTAATAGCTTTTTGGCATACATATTAAATACGTATTTCAAACTTTTAAAAATGGCTCGGACTATCAAAGACTGTGTGATCACCTGCTATAGTAAGTACACAGTGTCCTAGCTTAAAGTTTTATGTTTTTTAAAACTGAATTTTAAGTAGCGCCATCTGTTAATGAACTTTGAAGACATTTAGAACTAGTCAAGTGATTGTGAGAAGTATTTCAAAGAATCTTTTGCCATTGTGCTTAAAGAGAGAGATAAAATTCTTCTAATATAAAGCTTTTCGACAGCTTTGCAGCTATCGTCACTGAAGTATTACTCCAATCGTCAATTGTCTAAAGTTTTGTATAGTAAAAGGTAACAATATTTAAAAGTCTGACAGTTTACTGAATTATATTAATCAAAATAAATGCGGTAATAATATAAAATATATAATTACGATTGGTTTTTAAATTAAGTAAAGTTTTGAAAGTATTTAAAATCTTAAAATAATTCCGTTACCGGTTTACCTTTAGTAGAAGGTTACATGCAGGCGTGTGTCACTCCTTCGCCGTTTTTTTTTACCGACCTTTACCCTTTCTAATTAAAATACATAATACATATTAATAAGTTAACTGCGATCAGTTTTTCTATTTATCTATCCGTTATCAATGTACATACGGTGTAGCGCCATCTGGTAGTGAGTTGCAGCAAAATGAATAGCACAAAATCTCTATAAAAATACGTTGCAATTTTAACGCGAACTAATGTCGTAGTTATGTTAATAATAATAAAATATCTCAATTCGTAACAACTATGATCGCTGTAAACAACCAAATCGTATCCCAAATTATATTAGTAAATAATATTCGAAAAAATTTCCTGGTTTTAAAAGTTCATGGACTAATTATAGTAATTAATATACATTATTTGTTACATTTTGTTATTTAGAAAAATTATAGAGACTAAACTTCGTCTTACGCAATGGCTAACATTAAATAATATTCATGACGCAATTGTTAGATATATACGATTTAATAACTATGCAAATATGTCTACAATACTATTTGCAATATTTAAGTAGTGCCATCTAGCGGCGACCTTATGAACTACGTGTATGCTTTACAAATTTAATGAACTACATAGTTCATGCCCTTTGTAACAGATGGCGCTGATAAAAATATTTTAACATATTTCGAGCGTAAACTAATTTAAGAAAAACCTAACAAAAGAAATTATTAAATTAATTAGTTGTTACACTTTCGCTATTTTGGCAAGAGAAAGTTACGAAATGAATATTAATCGGCAAATGAATTATTTTCGTTATTAAAGACTGTTTTTGTTTGTTAGGATTTTACAGCATCTAGGTTAGGAGGCTTACATTTCGACCTCATCGCGTCAGGGGAAAGTGAGTCTTGCATCATGGGGACAGGTTGTGTCTCTCGTAAGACGGGCTTGCGTCACCACAGGAAGTTATGTTGTGGAGTAGATTTTGTCATACTTTAGATGTATATTGCAACACTAACATAAGCTTTTTCCCGCACATACAATTCCTAAACTAAGAAACTGCATGTAATCATTATCAACATATCGATCACATACCCTATTGTCCAACTAAACATCTGTTTAACCCTTTCAGGCGACATCTCGCCGGCGGCAGCCATTTTCTCTGAAAAACAAAACAAAAACGTTTTAAATACTTAAACTAAATAATTTAATACTAAACTAGGTTTTATTTATGTATTGCCTACTTCATAAATATAGTTTTTTTTTTTTGTGGCCAGTCCCAAAACTAGTATTGAAAAATGTTATGGAATAAAAAGCGAGTAAGAAACGCATTTGACAGTGACTCTGATAAATAAATAAAAATAATCTCGGTTTCGCCGATAATTTTTCCCTCACATTTTTTAAATTAGTTTTATATTGGCAACACTGAATGTAAAAATGAAATCACGTTTTATTCCATAATTTTTAAATTTTTAATGCGTTCTAATTTTACGTTAAGAATTTTCATGGAAATTTTATACAAATCGCGTTAAAAATCAATATTTTATTAGCAAATAAATGTATTTGGAATAAAAACTCTTTTGTGAAATACAGAAAAAAAACCGTGTCAATATTGAGCAGGTAACGACTTGTTATATAATATGAAATATGAATCCAATATACAAGATGTGTATATGTGATAGTTTGTTCAATTTTACATAGTACAATCTAAACTCCTTATAACGTCACTCGATTTAACGACAAACTCTCTAAAGCGTCGAAATCATTTGTCTGAAATAAACTTTTTCCTTTTTAATCCAATTTTTATTCTCTCAATTTAACAACAAGTCTCTATAACACCATAAAATGCGCAGTCCCTTCAGTGACGTTATATAGAGTTAATATTTTTTTAAAATAAATATGATAATATATTACACAGATGTTAAAGATTGGATTTTTTGCAAAAGAAAATGTTTATTTCAGGTTGAAATTATAATAATACTAGCTTTAACCCGCGGCTTCGCTCGCATTCAAGTCATTAAATAAGTACCAGTAAGATCTAAAATAATAAAGTGGCATCTAACCACAAAAGTGACACCTAACCTCAAAAATTCAAATAGTTTTATACTGCATATATATAAAAATGACAGACGGAAATAAAAATAAATATAGAAAAATTCCAAACAGCTGAAACTATAGTCAAATGGAAACTATAGTTTATTAGTTAGTGTCCTATGTTACTTGTAGTACCTCCAAAAATATGTGTACAAAGTTTCATGATGATCGGTTAAGTACCTAGTTGTTGCGCGGAAAACGTAACAAACAAACTCACATTCACATTTATAATATTGTACTATTGTTAAATAATGTCAAAGTCATATGCTTACATCGAGTTCAAGTGCGTTAAAGAACTATTATTTTAGCCATTTGCATGGTCGCCCGACTCGAAAAATCGTTAACTATGATGTAAGGGATAAATGGGTGGACTTTTATTTGCACGGTGACTTGCCATCAATGTCAAACGCTAATAGCGACTTCACAAAAGCCGAGGTTGTTGATGTCTTTTACGCATTATTTTGGGCGTGATCATCCCCAAAAATAAAGGGATACATATACAGTATTTAGTATATTACAGGGGGAAATTCGAAAATGGACTCGACACTAGTATAACCCTTTCGTTTTAAATGCAATACTAGATTTCGGTGACAAATTTAACGAAAATCATTGCGGTAAATAATTATTAGGTACAATTTCGCTTATCGAGACCAAAATATCAACTGGATGTTACTGTATTGTTTTTATCTAAATTGTAATTGGTGCATCGTGGTGGGCTGTTTAGCTTTGTATTACGAGTTCAAACGAATACGTATATTATTATTGGGTTTGATTTCGAAAATATGACGGTGCTACTACCCTGGCTTTGCAAAGGCAGTTATTCAAAACCTCTTTACTCCAGTAAATAGTGTAGATGTAGAGAGATATTTTGTTATAAATGACCGGAGACAGAGACTGAAGGAGAAAAATATCGAGGCTACTACAGTGCTAGCTTCTAATTAAGCACCTACTTGTGATAGTTATGCTATATGTATATTGTATAATGAAGAATATTGATTTTGATTTCTTAATAATATTTATTTTTGCGAATAAATGCGAAATTTTGGATTTGTATTTTTTTTTTTAATGCTAAATTTTAATTTTTTATTCGCGATAATTACATATCCCTAGCGATAGTGTAGTATTATTAATATAGCAACACTGCTGTCTGAGTGGGTAATAAAAGTTTAGCTTGGGTACTAAACGACTTGGTGTGTCTTCTTTAATCTTTGGATAACTAAATAATATAAAACCCAAATGACAAGTAGTAACCCGTGATTGCTGAAACTGCCATTGTAATAATAACAAAACCGTGAACTGCATGTTATGAAACAACGCAATACTTTAATAGCAAGCACACAGCACATGACCTAAGTAAGGTCTAGGTTGAAAACAACAATAGATAATGAAGCATGGAAATAAATTGGAGAGAATCATGTGAACAAGAAATATTACTAGATTAACTTTAACACTAGATTTACCAAACCAGTCAAAATGACTGGTCTTGCAAGATCAAATTAAAATTCCTACTGCATCTAACATTTTCTTCAATTCTTCTAATCTTTAATTTATAACAGAAGAATTAGTTTTATGAATTTTATATTATTTTTATATATATTTGTAACAAATATATACTTTTTTGGTTTTGGTAGAAATAGGTATATTTACGCTGGTAAATCTAGTGTTAAAGGCCATTAGAATTACTCTATTTGAAATATATGAATATTACCAGCTTTTACCTATAATAAAATGTATATATAAAAAAAACAACCTAGAAAAGATTATAGTAAATTATTTCCTCAATGCATACATTAACTCTGAGAACAATCTCTCAATAATTCCATATTATTTCAGTCACAAACTACACATCGTTAGAAACGTTTTTACGGATATAAATATTTCCTCGAATACTAGTCTTATGATATGCGTTATAAAAACCGCCAGCAACCCGCATGCGTTCACTAACAGACAAACTAAACGCGTCATAACCGACTCTGAGTTCCAATAATAAATACGTCATAGACAAACAACAAAAAAACAGACCCACTAACGTTTATAAATAAACAACAAAAAAACATTGAGGTTTATAGTAATTATTACATTTAGCAAAAATCTCATGTTAAACAAAGGAACGGCGAACTATTGTGCGCAGACGCAGCCGTCGTGTGAAGTTCTTTAGAATACATACAACTTCATTATAACTGTCAAGGACAGAAAAGGATAGATGTATGACGTTCTTTCCTTCTTTGTTTGTTAGGAAAATTGATAGTTACATCTCATATATTAAGTGAATAAATTCAAGGTATTTAACGAGCGTCTTTATAGCAGTAGACTATATTTCCGTATGCATATATAAATGTTATAAGCATTTAGTAACAAAGGTTATATTTTTATTTAAAGAAAACACGAAATACCTACCACGAAATGGGGCCATATGTAAACCTACTTTATGACCGGTTTTTTTTGAACTAAATTATCGACATTCCATCGAAAATGATTATGTAATATAAGGAGTTTATTATATGAACAACGCGTTTAATAATGACAGGTTTAATTGCTTATTACTATGACTTGTTATTTCCACAAAACAAAAGACTATACAGCATCGATTTATACCTTTAAATTATTCTCGTTCTTCTTTTAAATTGGGTAAGAAGAACTACAATTGAGATGAATCGATAACGTATTAAAGATGGAGAGCCACTGGATGCTGGTTACACAATTCAATGGGCAGGTCAATGTTCTATGATTGAGATCCATTTGTAAAATACATTTAAAAAAACTTTATTGTTTACTAATATAAAAGTACGTATATCGTCGGATCCTATTAACATGTTAGATCAATGGTTCTCAACCTTTTTTAGAATTTCGAGGCACACAAAAGCGCTACGACGCAGTGGTTGAGAATCACTGTGTTAGATTTAAATTTGTCATTGTGCATAGTTTGTTTGTGTAGATTCTTCGTTGTTGTATTGAGTACCTCAGAAACCATTATGATTTTTTTAATGAAGAATTAACAATAAGCCACAAAAAAACAATAATTATCAAAGTTAGTAGCAACTAACATATACATATATATAGTAATAAAACAATATAAATATATAATACAGAAGAGAAAATTGCAGAGGGTTCTTTGTAATATTTTGATGAATCCGGGAATAGAATTTGAACCCACGATTAATTTACTCATAAATAGTATTTGAAGAATATGGGAAATAAAAATAAATGCATAACGCTTTGTTTGCAAATTAACACGACATAATTAAATGTTCGCATCGTGAAATATAATTGCTAGTTTTACTGTTGAAATTGCCAATCATAATTGAAAAAAGTCCTTGCGTAATATAAAAAACTCTATTACAAGTAAAAACTATGATCCAATGTTTTCTAATATGAACATTTTTCAGTTTCTATCCACGTAAGAACCGTAATGTAGTTCATATATTAAAAGTTATAAACAAATAATCTTTATTTCGTATAGACTATAGGCTCTGTTGGCGATCGCAACCTCCTTTTGATTTTTATAAGTTTTATAAAAAAGACGGCTGTCAACGTCAAACAATCCCAATAAAATTGAAAAGGTTTTTTTTGACATGAGGTTTTACGTGTGAATTAAAATTTTGTAATCTCTTATTGGGTTTTTGCCCAAATACTCGATATTGGCAGAATTGTCTTCAATGATATCTGAGGCCATTAATAACTAAGAAGAAAATTGAAAAGAAGAAAAGTGGGCTTTCCTTTTACGGGGACTCAATAATTGCAAAATATTTGCAATAGGTCCTTTAGGAGCATAGTCAGAAACTACGAGATTTCGAAAAGGCATATAACGAAAAGAAATCATAGGAAATTTACGGACCAGTGGGCTTATCACGAATTTAGTCTGGCTTTCGAATCGAGCTGTCACAAATAAAACGTATCCGTTAGCAATCGGGATCATGAATTTTTACTAACGACTAACGAGCACCAGCAATCTATCAAATGAACGAAAGATCGAAACGTTCGAAAATTAACAAAAAGTATCTAAAATATTGTAGTTCCAAATCCGCACGCGGTGGCGCTGCTCAAATTTCCATATAAATCGCTTGAAGCGAACTCGGTTCGAAAGCCAGACTAAAATTCGTGATAAGCCCACTGTATTCATTCAAGAAATTACGGATTTGACAGCAATTTCACGACGGATAGGCCACTCGATGCTTATTTTACGCACATTTGACAGGACTTTTTACGGGTTTATATGTCAAAATTCACGTAAGCTACAGAAATGACAGCCGTATCACGAAACTTCGGATATACCTGAGTAACCCCCCAGATAAGTTTTTGCTTAATTTGCAGCATCTTTAAAAATTAACGTAAATAAAGCGAGTACCTAAGTATATAAGCACACCAACATACACACAATCATCTCAGTCACACTGGGTTGTCATCAAGATAGTCATTTATCTTATAATAAGCTTTATTAATGGGCGTTTGTTTAATAAATATAAAAATTCACATTGATTATAAAATTCTGGCTAGTCGCAGATCGAAATTTACCTTTTTCCCACCAAAGATGGCGTAACTCGGAGCTTCGTAACGAAAATGAATGTCGCAATCGTTCAACAAATTATTGTCTGACGCATTCCTACGATACCGGTTCTACAAGCGTATAGTGTATGGTACAAAGCGTGTAGCCTCAATGTAATATCACTTAAGGCAGTCATTCTCAAAGTGTGTTCCGCGGAACCCTAGGGCTAAAATACCTACCAAAGGGAGATTATAAGGTTACATCTAAATATTCCAACTAAATATTACATTGCAATATGATTATTCATAAATACATATAAATCAGTTTTTTTATAATTATATTAAGGCTTTTTCCTTCGCCAAAAAAGTTTGAGAACCGCTGACTTAAGGAGAGGCACTAATATCAAACAGTAGTTTCCAAGACCCATATACAAACTTTTATTTCTAACTAGCTGTTGCCAGCGACTTCGTTCGCGTAGTAATGAAGATATAAAGTACTATGAAGTTTAAATTTTAATATGAAAAAGTAGTTATTGTGATATAACTGTAATAGTTAGACATATGGTGTCGCTGACTTTATTGTAGATATTGATGTCCTCTATAAAACTGTAGTACATCACTTTGCAAATCACAAATCTATAGACAGACAAAGCCTCCCCTGAGCTGAATAATAAGCAATTATAAAGCTAATACGGTCCAACCTTGATATAATGATACTGAAGGGAATCAAAAAATAATTCGTTATATCAAGTAATTTGTTACAATGAGGTTCGTTATACAGAGGTTAGGTTGACCTACGATATGTTTTAACAAGGTTTACAAAAAATATTAATCTCAGCTTTACGTAGGTACTAATCTGCTTTCCCTGTTATAGCGAACGATTTCGTTAAATAGAGGTAAATAATACTAAATGAAATTAGTTAATATTATTTTGCTTACAATTCCCGCTACAACACTCAGTAATTTGTCTCGACGCGTTTCGCCACTTCACGTATCCTGATGATGCCACGTGAAGTGGCGAAACGCGTCGAGACAAATTACTGCGTGTTGTAGCGGGAATTGTAAGCAAAATAATTTTAACTAATTTCATTTAATATGGATTTCCGCAAAGTAACGCCTGAAACAACTAATTATGTAAATAATACTGTCTTTTTATATTTTTTGCAAAGATTGAAAATTCGTTATAAAAAGGTTTTTAACAAAATGTATTCGTAATGTAAAGGTATATTTTGCATTAGCTCTTACGGGCATTTCGAAAAATTTGTTAATTCGATGAAATCGTTACATTAAGGTTACTGTGATTTGTATGTACATAATTTTAATAAATATTTTAATTGTAGAGAAATTTAGTTCAGTTCGATGACCGCTGCACACAATGACTTGCAGAACGTTGTAATAAAAATATCTAGAAAACAGTTTATTTAAATGTTCTACTGAATTAAAATGAAATGAAATGAAAATCGTTTATTAGCATAGGCACTAAAGACGTAAGACTCTACAATGGCTTCGGAAAGGCGTATGACGAGAAGACCACAAGAAACTCGCCGATCATAGCCTGTACATAAATTAATACATATACAAAAAAAACTGAGTTATCATTCAGAAAAAAGTAAATAACAATTCATGTCACATAATTCGCAATAATACATAATTTACAAGAATTAAAATAAGATCAGATCCACAGTGCAACCACACAGGTATCAGCCCACAATAATATGAAAAACTATGCCGGTGAGTAGCAAAGAGAGAAGCATGGCACACAGGAAAATGAATAAATATAATTAATTTAGTTCGTCAATATCGGTTAAACATTCAATTGCTTGCCGCGTTACATCACTATTACAAATGTCAAATGGAACGTTTTTAAACATTAGGCGCGTTTCAAACTAGATCCATAATTTTTGACCTGTCATCAAATAAACATAAAAATGGAATGTTAGCACAAAAATACGAGCAAATACGTCACGTTTTGGCATACTTTCTTTTACTGAGTAATTTTCCCTTATTCGAAAGTGACAGAAAGAACTAAAACTGTAAAAAAAACAACAACTGACTAATATTTGTTACTATTGTTACTAAAATTCTTTTCTAAAAGTACTTATTTCATTATACATATACATATATTAGTTCTCAGATTCACTACTAGATGGAGCCACTGTTGTTTAAAGACAAAATAGAAGATTATTATCACAAAAAACAAATACGCAAACGTTGGTCCTTCGAACCGGATAAGTAATACCAGGGAAAAATAATAGAATTACACGTATTTTTGGGTTATTCTAAGGCTATACGGTACATAATATTATTAGTTTATTCCAACAAAGAATTAAAAAAAAGAGAAACCTGAGCGTGCATATAAAAACCAGTATCTAATATATAATAGAATGTAAATAAAGTCGGCGGACGGCAACCAGGTCGTATGTTACAAAATGGAGTTTCAAAACGCACAAAACCCACTGCCCGCGTTACTTGCTCAATTAGACATGAGGTGTTTCATTTGATTATCACCACAATATACTTAATTTAATTAACTAAAAACACATCGCTTTGTTTACATTTTACAAAATTCAAATGTATTGATTGCATGTCACATTTATAATAATTAAGATGAACTGTTTATTGGGGTTTTTTTTTTGACATGAGGATTTACGTGTGAATTAAAATTTTATAATTTCTTATTGGCAGAATTGTCTTTAATAGATATCTGAGGCCATTAATAAAAGAAGAAGAAGAAGAATAATTAAGATGTCAATACGATTTAGTGTCAATGCGACACCCGGTCAGGGCACAGCAATATAATTATAATAATAAATTTAATAATTTCAATTAATTATTTAGTTTCATTTACTGTTTCCTTGAAGTAGTCGTTAATTGAATAAAAACATTTTCATTCCAAATATGTTTTCAATTGACGAGTTTCTTGTGGTAAGCCATTGTAGAGTCTAACGATGAGCAAGTGCACGCCTTTAGTGTCTATTCTAATAAACGATTTTCATTTCATTTATTTATTTATTACAAGACATATAATATATCAACTATTTAAGTCGTATGTGTATAAGAAAGAAAACATTTAACATTAACTGTTATTGGTAGAGACGAGAGTTTATTTTTCTTCTCTTGTTAATGACTTCAGTGGGCTTATCACGAATTTTAGTCTGGCTTTCGAACCGAGTTCGCTTCAAGCGATTTATATGGAAATTTGAGCAGCGCCACCGCGTGCGGATTTGGAACTACAATATTTTAGATACTTTTTGTTAATTTTCGAACGTCTCGATCTTTCGTTCATTTGATTGATTGCTGGTGCTCGTTAGTCGTTAGTAAAAATTCATGATGATTACTTGTGACAGCTCGATTCGAAAGCCAGACTAAATTCGTGATAAGCCCACAGATATCTATTAAAGACAATTCTGCCAATGTCGAGTATTACCACAATAAATCCTCATGTCAAAAGAAACACTATCATTCTATTAAAATTTTGTAATATCTTATTGGGCTGATGCTCGAATATTCGACATTGGCAGAATTGTCTTCGTGACCAAGAGGCGCCAAATGGTCCGCAAAATAAAAATTGCTGCATAATTTTTATTTTGACGTGACAACGTCTTATAATTCGATTGAGCCGGCTGCACGCACGAAAAAACATGACTCATGCGGCGTTACCTCGCTCTGAGGCGTTCCATGTAAGGCTTGAAGTGATCTTGATCTTGATCAATTTCATTGTGATTTCCAATTACCTCCTTCTCTATATACATACAAATCTATTAAACAAATGAAATTAAAATTTTCTTTTGAAAAATGCTACCATTCCATCAATATTTTCTTAAGACGTTGTCACGTTCAACTATCATCAGTAAACCGACTTTACAGACAACCGATTTTTTTTTATTATAATTGATTTCTCGAATATATATTTTAAATTATTTAGTGTTGACTTTATTTATTTTATTTATTTATTAATTTGCGAGTATATTTTACATTTTGAGTTAAGCTCACTACGCCACTGATATATTATAAAATGATTGATGGATTTGTAACATTTAAACAGATGTTTGGGACACATCCTTCCCCTGTCGTAAAGCGAATTGGCATGTCGCAGTTCTAGCACGCACCGAAGCACGATGACCCAAAAGGATGTAATTAAACTAAAATAAAGAGCACATATTGCATTTTTCGTCATAATTTATAACGTAACACAACCCGTTTGACCGGTGTGTTTACAATACGCTGGTTTCATAAGATTTTCTGCGTTTTATATCCTTTCTCTTTCTTTATTTAGTCATGATTATTAGCCGATCACCGCCGAATTAAAGTTCTTTAATAACAACTAATAGGTGTTATTGATTTTAAAATTAAAATAAAACACTTGAATACATAAAAATTGTTTGCGAATAACATTATTGGCGACAAATTAAGGTTAAGCAACTCAGTGGCGTTTTATTTATAGTTATTCAAGTAAACCTCAGATAGTCAGGTGTCCGGATAAAGTTGGACACAGTTAGGGTTTCTGATTAATTTGACTGATTAATAATAAAGCACTTAGACTGATTTAGCATTCGATTTTATTTATATTTCATTAGAATTTAAGTAAATTTATGGTAAATAATCAAAAAAGCTTGATTTTTGCATACCATTTTTTTGTCGTAATACTAAGATAAGATGCTCAGTAATGTAGAGAACCCACGGAATCCTAGGGCTAAAATACTGCAAAAAATACCTACCAAAGGGAGATTATAAGGTTACATCTAAATATTCCAACTAAATATTACATTGCAATATGATTATTCATAAATACATATAAATCAGTTTTTTATAATTATATTAAGGCTTTTTCCTTCGCCAAAAAAGTTTGAGAACCGCTGATGCAGGGTATTTGGCCTTTTTACCCAAATATCCGGCCAAGCTGACAACAAGATGCTAGGTTTCTTCTTCTTTTATTAATGGTCTCAGAGGAATAATGAAGAAATTAAAGTTGACATGTTGTTTATAATTTTTTATTCTCTAATCTTTATCCCTCTCTTTGACATTTTGCAGTGTTACCAACGATAAAAATATAAATATGAATAATTATATTCGTGTGTATTTTCCAATAAGTACATATATCGAGTAGCTTCAATAAATAAGCCAAGTCGTGTCGACTGTTTGCTCTATCATAATGTTTTAAATACATATCGTGTGTGCAAACAGATTATGGCCTTGTAAGAAATACGTCAAGGTGTTATAGCAATGTTAATTATATGTGTTATTCAAATAAACAATTACCCTTTATCAGGGGTTTATTTAAGGGTTTTAAACCCTCGAAAAGGTAAGTAATTAAGTTTCATAAAAAAAAATTTTTTTTTAATTTATTTACTTTTAGCAAATGGAGCGCTTTTGCTCGTCAATACAAATTCAAATGAAATAAATTTATTAATTTAACACTAGAACTACTAACCGGTCAATATGACTGGTTTCAAAAATTCTTCACAAGACTTTTATATACAACCCTACTCGTTGTTTTTTGTAAACGATTCTATTATTTACAATTCTACAATCAATTTATTGAATTATATTTAATACTTTGCACGCACAAGTCATCCGGTCATTTTAACCGGTTAGTAAAAATAGGTCATATTGACCGGCTCGTAGTTCTAGTGTTAATAATAATTTGATTTAGCTGCTGTATACTGGCATTGTCCACTTACATACTAATGTCATAATAATATATAATAAATCTACTATGATGTAGAAGAATAGCTGCTGTATAGGGGCATTGTCATCCTATTGTATACCTAAAGCCGCGTCTCCTGCTCCTGTTTCTTCGAAACATTACACAAAAACATTGAAACATTGGGGCGTGGCCATACACATTTTTGTATTCGTACACAATGTTTTTTGTTTTCCGTGGTCGACGGAAAGCAAAAACATTGTGTACGGCCACGCCCCAATGTTTCAATGTTTTTGTGTAATGTTTCGAAGAAACAGGAGTAGGAGACGCGGCTTAAGGGTAAACATAAAATGACATAGATTATGTCCAAACTTATAATATTAAAAAAATAAAGGTATTAGTGCATTTTATTAATTACTATTTCTAGACTAAAATAATGTGGTTTGCGTACACCGTCGATAACGCTGATTGCATTTGGTAACTTTTAGTCGTTTTATTTTTCTTGAAACATCTTTCATCCCTCTTTACTGTTAGTAATAATTTATAAAACAAAATTATCATAGTCTATGATCATGCGCGTACGTTGTCTGTGTGTTTATCCTTGTAAGAGCTAAGTTTCTTTAGTTTAAGAATTGCTCCATTAAAAAGCTTATCTATACTAATATAATAAAGAGGAAACATTTGATTGTTTGTTTGTATGTATTGAATAGGCTCCGAAACTACTGAATCGATTTGAAAAATTATTTTACCATTATAATAATTTGGGATCCGTATGAAAACTTCAATAATGTAACCCAAAGTTTTTTCAGAATTTTTCAAAGCGATCGAATAGTTTCGGAGCCTATTCAATACATACAAACAAACAATCAAATGATTTCTCTTTATATATTAGTATAGATGAGGTTCTTTAAAACTATTTTGACAGTTATAAGCTCATACTTTACAAGTGAGTCAATTCCCAAAAGCAACTAGACACATTATTAAATAAATAATTCAAGTAGCTATTATCATTAGTGAATCAATAATATATAAAATATTCAATAAAAATTCCATTACTAGGTCGTTTGTTCGCTTATTAAACAATTATTTAGAACAATGGGCTGTTACTGATTCATTTAATTTTGCAGGAAATGCCATTTATTGTAATTAATCAAGACATTGTTTTGTGGACTTTGTACTCTTACCTTCTTCATAGTTTAAGGGACATAATTCACTGTTCGTTATGGTGATAATAATATACGAAGAAATAGTTTAAGACGAAATTAGCAAGTCGACTGGTGTTAAATTTAGTAACTAAAATTATTTAATTAATTAAATATGGTTATAAATAAGATAATTTTATTGAAAAACACCTTTACAAATAATGAACGTAATAATAAAGCATACTGTACAGGTCATACTCTATGACTTTGTTGGTTTTTTTTTTGAATTCTTGGTCGGAATATTGTAACTTGAGAACATTACTGAAAAACTAATAAAGATAAAATTTAATACTTAATATACGTATAAATATAAATATATATTTAATGTAAATAATTAAATTTCCTTATTAAATGTCATATTGTTCGACGAATTATTTCTTTTACGTTTTTATCATAGGATATAATAGGTACTGTTAGACTCCATGTGGTTAAAGCATTATTCTTTAAAAGTTTAATAATAGAAGTCTTTGGCATTAATTTTCTTTCACGCATTTCTCTAGAATTATATTTATTAAAACGATTTTTCGTTACAAATTACGTTTCTTCTTTAAACTTCCTCTGCCTACCCCATTTATTTAAACAAATCCAATTAATTAGTATTTTAAATTAATTAATATAATTATTTCTAATTGTAGAGTTACAAAATATATATTTTTTAAATATATATTTTATTTTTAAACCGCGGAAGTTAAGAGCAAGGCTGTAATTCTTTTCCCACCTTATAATTCAATAATTATATTATTCATAATCGCAGCGTCTCTACCTAATAGCTATTGAGTATCCAGTTCGCCTTGAATTTCCGGAAAAATAATAAATATAATTACAAAACACCGCAGATGCGTGGCGACAGCAGCAGCGACATCTACGTGCGAGTCGCTTACTCGGCTACTTTCACCACTTCAACCTTGATTCGAACGCCTTGCTTTTGTACATTACGTTGACGCATCATAATGTACCTAATTTTGACACGACTTTTACTTTTACTATAATAACTGTAGTTAGATAATTGCAAGAAACATATTATATAAGAAAATTTATACATTAGACAAGGAAAATCTTACCAAAAAAATTAAAATTCAAAGAATCCCAACACGACGGTAAAAATGTGAATTAATATTTTTAAAAATATAAATGTCACAATAGCACAGACACTTTTTAAATTAATTTAATTTAATCAACAAATAAAGACGTCACAATACACATATGTTTTAAAAAAAGCACAAACACTTCATTTATTGTGTATTTATTTATTTTAATTAATATTCGAAGTTAGCACAGAACGGAACACCACGCGCGCTCCCGACCGTGGCTCAACCGTTTATGAGAAATGTTAAGTTTGAAATACTTGTTTACAGTTCAAGTCAGCAGAAACGAGTTGACTACCCGATCATACGTAAGCGGGGTAAATCAACTGGATTTCCGCATTACGAGAGATACATTTCAAAATGGATGCCTTATACTTGTTTATTGCTCAAACATAGGCGTGGGGGCACTTACATTACAAAACTCTGTGTGCCTCTAAAAGTAATTTTGTGCGTAGTTATTTATAATTATAACGGAGTCCACACTTCATTATAATATTCAATGACTTAACCTTATACCTGTCTACCCCAAAAAGTATGTTAAAGGAATGGTAGTACTTTTTGAACGAAACAAATTAACAAAACTGTTTCTTACTAAGCCAATTATTTTTTTTATATTATTATTATATTCTTATTAAATTATTTAAGTATGTTACTTTTTATATTTATTATATTTTTAGCATATCTGAAAAATATCTGCAATATTTCCGAACACAAACCTTAGCTGTCAGTATCGCGTTTGTCTGTCGTCTGTTTTGCCAGATTAGGTTTTGCGATTTCAAAATTTCTATATAGTTACAAAGCAATATGGCTTTGCTTAAAAATGTGATAACACGCTACATATGTAAGTATAAATTAAGGCTTTACCTTACAATGTTTTATAAAAACATAACCTATGAAATTGTATTTCAGTTCAGAATAACAGAGCCATAGTAAACTCCATACGGTTTACTGGTACAGCAACGGAAAGTCCAATGCAGGACGAACCAATAGAAATGGAAAACCCATACAAAAAGGAGCAACGTTTGTGTATATTATGCAGACTAAATATTACGCCCGATTATAAGAACGCCAGACTTCTTTCTCAATTCCAGAGCCCATACACAGGACGCGTATACAGCCGGCACATAACCGGTCTATGTAAAACAAAGCAAGCGCAAGTCGAGGCGGAGATTGTAAAAGCACAAAATTGCGCATACATGCCTTACTATTACAAAGATAAAGTCTTCCTTAAAGACCCAAAGCTGTTCGACCCTGAGAATCCCATCAGACGTCACAGATTCTAATTTGTTTTTATGAATAAATAGTTTTAGTTGTTTATAACTGTTTTATTTATTTATTTACATCATATTAGCTTTAAATTAATATAAAAACAAATATCATAGAACAAAAGCAGATCCTAACCCATATATATATATATATATATAATACTTTCTGCATTGCTCCACATCTAAAAGTTGGTTGCCTGGAAGGCATTCACTTACTTGTATTATTTTTTCTGTATTATTAAGCAATAAACAACAACAACAGCAATACCTTCAGAAAATTTCTATAAACAAACATAGCGATGGTTTTAACTGAAGACATGTTAAAATGGGACTCTGCATTTATTCTATGATTATAACAAAAATAAAATTATTCTTCTTAAAACTAAAAGTAAATAGTTCACATTCTTTTTATTAGTTCTGGATACGTTAAAGGTATTTAAAACCCAAATATGTGATAATCGTTAGGGCTCTTAAACATGTCATGTTCGGGATCGTACCCTACAATGCTGGTAGGTATTTTTAGCATTTCTAATAATTCTGAATAGTCCATGTTGTGTTTTTCCGGAAACTTCTTCCTCATCAAGTCCATCAACTGGGATAATGCGTCTTGGCAACCTTTCCGCCACTTTTTAATCAACTCTTGAAGCTCTGCAATATCTTGGCTACATGGCTTGGCCTGCAACAGTTCTTTTTTCCACTTTATTCTGCTTTTTATGTCGTCCACATCTTTTTGGGTAATGGAACCGGTTGATTTAGCTCTTGTTGGCTTTGCGTAACTTTTTCTTAGTAATATAGTCCTCTTCATCTCAATAAAGTCATCATCATCTTCATCAATGAGGGCTGTGAAACTTTGAAAAGGTTTTGACGTATTGTTCATTTTTTGTCTCTTTCTTAAGTCACCAGTTGAAGTTTTCTTATCAGACTTTTTCTTTGACAAATGAACAACAAATGTATTCTCATCTGGATCTGTGTGCGTGTTTTCTTTGTCTATTAATTTTGATACATGACTCAATGGTGTATTATCCGACTCGGAATCAAATATTTTTAAAGAGTCGTTATCATTTCTATTTAATATTTCTCTATCTATAACGACCATACATTCTTTTGTTAAGTTATTTGGTTTCTTTAAAGATTTCTTACGAGTTAGTTTTTGGACATTGTTATTCGTGTGCTCTTGTACACTAGTTCCTGTTAGTATTGTATCTTCAATTTCTGCTGAAGCATCTACGTTGTCTATTGGAGTTTCCTTGAGAGTTTCAGTGTCTGTTAAGGCTGTGTCTTGTAAAGGTGTAGTAGTTTCAATATCATCAGATTTCGTTTCTGGTATATACTCATTATTATCTTCAGAAAATTCCGATATACCCATTGAAGATTTGCTATTTGAACTTAAAGTTTTATAAAGTGGTTTACATTTCTTACGTACAGGCCGAGATGGTGTCTTCGCAGTCTCTGTGTCTGTATTATTCACACCGATTTCTGATTCGTTATCTTGTTTATTGAAGTCATTTTGACCAAGAGGCGAGACGAATGGGGATACTCCTGAGCCTCTCCATTTTCGGGACAAACCGACGCGACGACACGGTGTCAACAAACATTTGCTAATACCTCCGGGGGTTTTTGGAGACTCCATCTTCGAAGTTTCTGCTTTTGCCGCCGTGGGAGTCTTCATTTTTATTCATGCACAAAAAATCCCGCCAAAATCAAAATTGAGAAAAATTACCACTGCACTTATAAATCTAGAAACGCTATAATACTATTTATTTAGTTTACATCAAGATCACAAATATTGTAATAATCAAATAAGCGCAATAAATAAATACACGAAAAAGACATCCACAAATTAGACACAATCGTACACGACCCGAAATATGGGACGTACATAACCCAATTTAAAAAAAAAAAAGATTAGATTTCTAACGTCACAAACGAAATTGAAAATGTTTAGGATTTATAATGTTATTATTTTTGTTATATCTCAAATGTCTATCTCAAATCTCTCAAGTCTATATCAAAAATTTTAATATACTACAATAATGTTTTTTACACTTTTACTTCCTTAACTCACGACTGCGTTCTTCACTGCCTGGACACATTTTAAGTCGTACATCGCATTCTTACACCTTTTTGTTACTTTTATAAAATGATTTTAATTCAATCTAATAAATCCTTGCCAAGACATTCCCATATCTGCTTTGGTCAAGTCCATCTAAGTAATTCCCAAATGCAGTCTCCACTTGAAGCTTTAAGAGGTAGATTTTGTTAATTTGTGAATAAATATATTATTAAATCTTTAAAGCTTAAATTCTTAGCCTAATTTTATAAAGTCAACACAAATAATTTCTACTGTTTGTTATGAATTGTAAAAAAAGACATGGGTTACGTGTGAATTAAAATTTTATAAATTCTTATTAGGCTGCCTGAATACTCGACATTGGCAGAATTGTCTTTAATAGATATCTGAGGCCATTAATAAAAGAAGAATAACAATCTTCTTTATAATTGGTATGCAAAAAAAAATTAATGACAATCCGTCAGTTTCACACACAAAAATGATTGTGTAAAAATGCTTTTGTTTGCTTCAAGGCGGTAAAGCAAAGGCGACTGTTGCCTGCAGATATCATGGTAGCAATTTCCTTCACTCATGGATTGGACTCTAGCTTAACAAAAGGTTACTGTAAAAGATAACCCATGGTGAGTACGTCAAACTACTCTTATATTGTCGTAAGTAACGCCTTCCAAATATTTTATGTCTGGAGCTGCAAACTTTGACCGACACATGGTTAACCACTGAGCTTATATAATGGGGAGTTTTGAGAGCGATTGGTACGAAACGCCAGATCGTCGCTGGAAGATACAGGAATCAAACGCAAGAGTCAAGTGGCAAAACGCAAAGTGCAATTAAAAAACTGCCATTCTGGAAATGAAGTACTAAACTAAAAAAATGGTAAAACAACTGAATATTAGTACTAAAAAATTTAATATGAATTCATGTGCGCATAGGTGAAATGAAATTTCAATATGAAAAATCTGAAGAGAGAATAGTTAGTTGGAACCATCAATGTAAAACTTTAAAGATGCCATAATTAACATTGAACCAAAATGGCGTTTAAATATTAACGACGGCGTAATTAGACAAGCACTTATTTGCTTTCGTTGTTTCGATAATAGTAGTCTGTGCCAATTCGAGTTTAAAAAGAAATACAATTCCTCCCCTCCCTCTCTTTATGACGTACAGAGTCCGCCATTATTTTGATAACAAACATGCTCTAGTGTTACTAATATTTAAAATGTTCATTCCCTAAAAAATATTTAAATTACGTCTTAAAATATATCATTATATCTTAGCTGTATCATTATATTTATGTTATGCTAACTTGTAGTATCAATTGTTTTTTTCAAGAATGTAACTTGGTTTATACCTTTAAAACATTATATATGTTTTGAAGGTTTCCGCTATCTACGGGTGAATTAATTTTAAAAGTAGTGATATGTCTTTCTCCTTCTTTCTTGTAGCGCCGTCCCTCTCGATAATATTTCTCGAGCCGATTGGCGCGATGTATAGAGGCCGGTCGCCGTATATTCGACGTAGAGATACGCGTACGGTCTTCTGTCAAAAAAGCTTTCATGTGAATTTACGAAAATATTCCGAGGACACGATTGTATACATTAAGTTAAATAATTAGTGACATAGAATAATAGTTTTAGTAATTTAAATATAGTGCTTCTTGCGTTAAGTTGGTGTTAAAATAAGAATTACATAATGTCTCTTTTGAAGATCAGTTATGGCACTTTTGGGCAATTGCGATGTTTCGCGACGTCATCTGCTCTGTCTAAGAGAATGAAGACCTTCTCAATTTACCGTTGGAACCCTGAGGAGCCAGATAAGAAGCCTGCCACTCAAAACTTCGAGATCGATCTTGACGAATGCGCCCCCATGGTGTTGGATGCGCTCATTAAGATTAAAACTGATCTTGATCCCACTCTCACCTTCAGAAGGTCGTGTCGTGAAGGCGTATGTGGGTCTTGTGCCATGAACATTAATGGTGTTAACACGCTGGCTTGCATCTGCCACATTGACCAGAACTTGTCCAAGCCAACAAAGATTTACCCACTACCACACATGTACGTAATCAAGGATCTAGTACCAGACTTGAGCAACTTTTACCGCCAATATCAGATGATCGAACCATGGTTACAGCGTGATGAAAAATCACTTGATGGTAAGAAAACACAGCTGCTACAGGATTCTAAAGACCGTGATAAGTTGGATGGTTTGTACGAATGCGTTTTGTGCGCTTGTTGCTCTACCAGCTGTCCGTCATACTGGTGGAATGGTGACAAGTACCTCGGACCTGCTGTCCTCATGCAGGCTTACAGATGGATCATTGATTCCCGAGATGAGGCTACGGAGAAACGCCTGTCAAAGCTGAAAGACACCCACTCTGTGTACCGTTGTCATACCATTATGAATTGTACGAATACATGTCCAAAAGGCTTGAACCCTGGTCTTGCTATTGCTCATGTGAAGACACTATTATCTGGGCTTGTTAAGAAGTCCAAACCCGTAATGGACCCATTAGGAGGAAAGTAGATGAATTTTAGAATACCAGTTATGTTAAAAGTTATACAATAGGTGATCGATTGCTATATGCTAAATGACAATCTGTCTCATCATATTTATTTAACCTGTGGACTTGGAAGCAATTGCCACTCAATTTTCATATATTTCTATGTAAATTTTAACTAAATATGAGTTTAAACTGGTATTAAATGGTTTTCTATCTTTAATATTGTCAAAATTAAATTATTTCTATATGTAACTACTTTTTATATAAAATGTACTTAAAACAAAAATGTGATTGTAAATCAAAGTATTACGTAAATTATTTTTTATTTATTAAAGAAAGCAGGTTAGTTTTAAAAACGTATCTTATTTTTACATTAGTAATGATTGCGTGTCCATTGGTTATTTATTAATAAAATTCTTTCAATTATGTATATTTTTGTTTTATTATTATTACAATTATAAAACCCTATTAGGTAAATAAGACTCGTTTAAAATAATATCGCTGGGTTCTTAATGCAGAGTAAAAACAATTGAATAAGTATGACACTAATGACATTTGATAAAAAGAAAACTATCTTGGCCTTGGTTTTGTCGCCGCATCTTTTACTCAGCATAATTCTCTGATCTTTTAACCATCTGAAACCCATGTTAATGTTTAACTTCGTACAAAAAAAATAGCATAAAATCAATATGCTGTTATTTCTTATCATTCTCTTTTCCTTTCCTCAAGAAAAGAAGTAGGTAAATGTACTGTCTCTAATTCGTAAAATCTACAAGGCCTAAAGTTTTAATGTCATTTATTTAAGCTAAATCTCAAAAACAGCATAATAACCAGGCGTTATGGCTGGATGTGAAATTAGCTGAACAGATTTGCAAAAGTAGAGGTAAGTGTTGGGAACGTCCTAGAAAGAGGAAGGAGGCTCCTGTAACCGACGCGCGGGCATATACATAAAAATCGGAGTAATTAGTCGCTATTGTGATATTTTATGGATTAGCTAACAATATAATATAATAAATATTGGAATTCTTATATTTTTTTGGATATAGCGTAAAATGTTTTACATGAAGTCTGTAGAATAAGAAGCAGTTATATCTAAATCTGTCAACTGTTCGTAAGTGACTAAAACTGATATAATCTAACCTAACACCAGTCTTTGAATTAATTCTTTAAGGGCTTTAGCTGCATTTGTTTATAATATAAATATTTTAACTACTACTAACTAAACTAGCTGCCATTCTACAAGCCTATACCTATTGGAATCTATTTAAAAAGAGTTTAGAGAGAGAACTATTAAATTGGTTTGTGTTCTGTCATAATTTTAGATTCGTACTGCTACGCGCTCACAGATGGCGCTGTACACTTCAACGAAAATTATTATCATCTAGGCCAGCGATTCTCAAACTTTTTTGACGCAGGAAAAAAGCCCTAATATAATTATAAAAAACTGATTTATATGTATTTATGAATAATCATATTGCAATGTAATATTCAGATGTAACCTTAATCTCCCTTTGGTAGGTATTTTTTGCAGTATTTAAGCCCTAGGGTTCCGCGGAACACACTTTGAGAATGGGTAACATAGGCAGATAAGATCTTCCTTATTATATTTTATAGATTTTGGTTATATATTAGATTTAAATATAAATTGAAGCAGCAATGGACGAGTCATAGGATCCGAGGTCGAACGATGTTTAATAATTATTGCTTTAATGTTTTCTTGTCCTTTATTCTTGAGTTTTTTTAAAAGCAATTTATCTATTGTGTACTTGTATATCTGTGATATATATATAAATATATAATGTACAACATATATAGCTGTTTTATTTTATTTTTCTATGAAATTTTGATTGTCTTATGTATTACAGACTAAAGAGAAGTGGTTATAATATGCTTTTATATACATTTTACTCTTAAAACAAATTAAGTAGGAAATATAAAAAGTTTCTTCTTCTATTCTAATGAAGACAATTCTGCCAATGTCGAGTATTCGGGCAAAAACCCAATAAGAGATTACAAAATTTTAATTCACACGTAAACGTTCAGTCAAAAAAAAAGTTTCAATTATTATAAAGAATGTAAGAAGCTAATTAATCAGACAACCGCTACTTAAAAAAAAATAATAAACGTCATTTAAACTGTCTAAAGTATTTTATGTGATTTTTTCGATTATATTCAATACAATTCAATATTGTTTATAAAAATTGTCATATTAGTGGTGAGCAAGTGACCTTTTTATTATATTTGGCGGTGAAATACGCACCACACGATGTCTCTTTTGAAGAGCGGTTTTGGTATTGGGCAAATGCGATATTTCGCAACTTCACCAGCTCTTTCTAGTAAGATGAAGACTTTCTCCATTTACCGTTGGAACCCTGATCAGCCGGATAAGAAACCTGCCACTCAGAACTTCCAGATCGATCTTAGCAAGTGTGGTTCCATGGTACTGGATGCCCTAATCAAGATTAAGACCGAGCTAGATCCTACTCTCGCCTTCAGAAGGTCATGTCGTGAAGGCATATGCGGATCTTGTGCCATGAACATCAATGGTGTAAACACGCTGGCTTGCATCTGTCACATTGACCAGAACTTGTCTAAGCCAACAAAGATTTATCCACTGCCACATATGTACATAGTCAAAGACCTGGTGCCAGATTTAAGTAATTTCTACCGACAATACCAGTTGATTGAACCATGGTTGCAGCGTAAGGAGAAATCAGTTGATGGTAAGAAAACACAGCTGCTACAGGATTCTAAAGACCGTGATAAGTTGGATGGTTTGTACGAATGCGTTTTGTGCGCTTGTTGCTCCAGCAGTTGTCCGCCGTATTGGTGGAACAGTGAGAAGTACCTCGGACCTGCTGTCCTCATGCAGGCTTACAGATGGATCATTGATTCCCGAGATGATGCTACAGAAAAGCGCCTGTCAAGGTTAAAAGACAATTTCTCTGTATATCGTTGTCATACCATTATGAACTGTTCAAATACCTGCCCTAAGGGCTTGAATCCTGGGAACGCTATTGCTCAAATAAAGACGCTGTTATCTGGATTCGCTAAGAAAACCAAACCTATAATGAACGCAGCGGGAGGAAAGTAAATAGGTAATTTAATTTCATCTGTGAATTTCTATTTAATAGTAAATAATCTTTATTACGTATAAAATTTATTTTAATTAAACACAAATTTAGGCCCGTGAGAACGCATTGAGCATGGTTTGATCTGTAATAACCTGATCATTACTTGTATTTTATTCTATTTTAAACAGTAATCAAAATAAAATAGCAATATTTTGCATATACTCGTATATCAAATATCTAGTTTAAACATTAATTTGCATTTTATTTGTCTGTTTATTATTTTTATTTTAATAAGCAACGATTGAAACGATTACTTATAAATGCGTGTAACGGAACGTAATGACAGCTAGGTGACAGTAGACAGTTGCAATGGATTAGCATTGGTTAAAAATCACATCAACAATTTCTCAAGCGTGTGATTGGTCTATTTTGTTTCATACGACTGAGTGACATTTCAAATTTTGATCTCTTCTCAGACAATCTATTCTTGGGCGTAATTTCTGAGCAAGGACCTTGTCTGATATTTAACTTTATTGTTTAAAAATGTTTTAGCTTTTTGTATAAATTATTAAAGTTGTATAATTTTAACTTAAATTATGTTTATTTATGAATAAAAATGTTTATTTATATTCTGTATTTTATTGGTTATACCTTCGACTATTTTGTCTCAAGGTCTGAAAAAGGTCTCTTTTTAGCAATAAGGGCAAAATAAACGCTATAACTTACATTATCATTATTTTAAGACTAGCATACACATGCTTATCATGGCATACCGCCTGATAATAGAGTGCGATCCTAGAGGAAAGACAACACTTGTCAGTTTGCTTTATACTAATATTATAAAGAGGAAAGATTTGTATGTTTGTAACGAATTAGCTCAAAAACTACTGGACCGATTTCATAATTCTTTCACCATTTGAGTGCTACATTATCACTGATCAATATAGGCTATATAAATTACAGGAAAAAATATGGATCCTTACTAAAACCACAATAATGGTAACCCAAGGTTGTTTTTAAAATTGCCATAAAAGGCAGGCGTCGTTGAAATGTGAAACATCATTAAACATCATAGTACTTTATATCTTCATTACTATGTGAACGAAGTCGGGGGCAACAGCTAGTACATTATATAGGACTTTTTGCCAGTTTCAACTCGAGAAGTTGTTAAAAAAATATTTATAACGACAAACTCTCATCGAACTTATTGTCACTTGATTAGCAGTTTTTTAAATAAATAAAAAAAACAGTAGTATTTTTAAAGAACTTTTAATTAAATTAGATACATTAGTAAAATTCATATATATTAATCGCTATTGTGATGTTTTATGAATTAGCTACAATTATTATAATCACAGTTTTAATTGCTTATAATGATCAAACCCACTCCTCATCTAATACGCCTGCGCAAATGTGACTACACTTCTATAATATATCCATAGACCACCAGATCCCTTTAAGCTGACAGAACGACCCAGTGTAGTATGTTCTACTTCAGTAATTCTCAACCTTTTTTTTGTTGCGGCACTTTTAACGGTTTCAAAATTTCGCGACAGTAGTTGAGTATCACTGTTCTACTTGATGTAAGAAATTTTAACTAAAATGACAGTTACTGTTCTAAACCATCAAGCCAAGTCATTTCTTAACAATATTATTAGCAGTTTTTATTTGTCAGTTTTCTAGTCTTTGAATACACTGCCTCCTCCCACTACGTTGGATATTAAAATTGTTTTAAATTACCAATTTTTTCTCCTAGCAACACTCTTCCCGTATCCCTTAGCTCTATGGTCACGATAGAATTGTCTATTCCAGCGCAGCACTCGCATATGAATTTTACTATTAATAACAATAAAACAATTAAAACAGATATACCGAAAACTAAACTTAGGCTTCCACTTTTCATAATATTTACATGTAAAAGATCTAGTGAACGCAGTCGCCATTGAATCACCAAATTAAGACAGAAATTGTTCGTCCCACTAACTCGATTAACTTTAACCGAAGCGATGTTTCGAAAGCAACACTGAAAATCAAACACGGATTTGTCCTTTTAATTTTTATAACTATTTTTTATCCAATCTTATATTTTTTTCTATGTAAATAAACACAAGTAAATACGTAATATTCATTTCTTTTTTTTTTTAACTAATATATAAATAGATTCAGAAAAAGGCCAAGAAGTTTGATTCAAATCAGCGGCGACGACATAGCAGTGGCTTTTAAAACTGTAGCTCAATCTTCTTGCAAACATAAAACCTATTATAATTAAAGAGAAAATAAACTAAAAACATAAAATAATAATCCACGTGAAGTCTTTCAAATTAACTATATTATCACACTTAACATTAAAAAGAAAATTATAATACCTTTATTGAGAACAAAAGAAAAACAAACAAAAAATAAATCAATAATCATTCATTATTGAAAAAATAACACAATCTCACTTCTTAAACTCTTACGATCTCCCTTCAACACTAATCTTAATATACTCCACTTTCTGACCATCAATAAACTCTATTGTCTATTTGGCAGTAGAGGCTCGACCCCTTTGCTTTAAAATGAATAAGTCTATGGTTTGTCTATTGCCTCAATAATAAAACAACCAAGAGGCTAAAGTCAGTATTCAGAAATAACGTTCGAGTGTATTCTGTTATGTGATCATTACTTGAGTACATTTTATTCCATGCAGTAAACAATATTTACTAATAAATAAATCTTTAAACACGGCAACCATTAGACAGTAATCACGATAAAATAGTAATATTTTGCATATATCAAATATTCAGTATAACACTAGATTTACCAGAGCAGTCAAAATGACTGGTCTTGAAAGATCAAATTAAAATTCCTACTGCGTGTAACATTTTCTTTAATTCTTCTAATCTTCTTTAATCTATAACAGAAGAATTAGTTTTATGAATTTTATATTATTTTATAGTATATATTTGCAACAAATATATACTTTTTTGGTTTTGGTAGAAATAGGTATATTTAAGCTGCTAAATCTAGTGTTAAACATTAATTCGTATTTATCCTTTCTCTTATTTATATATTAATAAGTAACGATTGAAACGATTTCTTATAAATGCGTGTAGCAGAACGTAATGACAACAAGGTGACTGTAGACAGTTGCAATGGAGTGACCAAAAAATTTTTCAAGCATATGTTTTATATTTTCTGTTTCGTACAATTGAGTTCGATTTGAAGTTTTGAACTCTACTCAGCGAATCTACGCTTGAGTGTAATATTTGAACACGGCCTTTGAATTATACTATTTTAGATAAAATTTACAATTTATTTATACTAGTTTAAAAATAGTTTTCTTTCCGAATTATTTTTCTCACATTTTAAAATATATATCGCTGGGTCCTGCTAACATAGCTGAAACTAACATTTAAGCAATTTCAGTTATCTTAAACGTATAATTCTCGATCACATGAAAAAAATAAATTTAAACATAAATATTTTCCTTTATATAACGTCTGTAGTTCAACATATTACTGATAGGTTCGCACTTCTCTTTTGAGCCCAATAACACATAGACTACGGAATTCTACATTCCATAGACTACCTATGTTCTACAATTGTGTCCCAACCCTATATTTAAAAGTTTACTGCAAGTTTACTACACTAGAATCATATTTTGATGAGTAAAAATCTATCTCAAACTTATGCCGGGAGATAAAATTAGTCATAACGTAAAAATCTAAAGACATGACAGAAACTATGACGTCATATTGTGCCTCTTTGATAGATAGTGCAACTTGGGCTTATACAGGTCGGAAGTTTCGTAACGTTGTATGAGATGCTTTCGCAGCTTCATTTTCCCGTTGACCGTCGACTCGGTTGCAGGCGAGCTTGTTATCTCGTAGTTTTCGACAGACTTGTCACTCGACGGGCTACTCGACAACGCTGTTGAATAAATTATTAAAACAGATAGATTAACAAACATTCTTTTTATAATAAATTTTACTACATTGTAATTAGTTCACATTATCTATCTTGAACCATTTTTTAGATTCAATACTATTTTATAGATCTATGGGCTTATCACGAATCGAGCTGTCACAAGTAAAACGGATCCGTTAGCAATCGGGATCATGAATTTTTACTAACAACTAACGAGCACCAGCAATCTATCAAATGAACGAAAGATCGAGACGTTCAAAAATTAACAAAAAGTATCTAAAATACTGTAGTTCCAAATCAGCACGCGGTGGCGCTGCTCAAATTTCCATACAGATCGTTTAAAACGAACTCGGTTCGAAAGCCAGACTAAAATTCGTGATAAGCCCACTAGTCTAAGTATCTCGTCGTCTGCTAGTAATCCCGACCGTAAAACAATATTGTCTTGAATGTGCTCTAAGCAACAGGATTTACATTAAATGTGAATGAATATAATTTTTCTAGCAAGCATTCTTTGTTTTGGATATCTATATAGTTTTCTGTCGCCAACCTTTTCAAATATGGGAGTTTCCCGCGCCCCACCTTTTTTTTTTACGTGCAGATAAAGTTAAAACCCACACCCGATCAATATTTTGTTATAATAAATATTTATGATCGACAATCAAATCCATTGCATCGTGCTTAGCACTTACTTTAAAAGAGTTAACGATTTAATATAACAGTAATAATTTTTATTAGTCTGGCAAGCTCGTCGTGTAACAAGAAAAGGCGGCAAATTTAAAAAACCCTCAGCTGGTAACTCCTTTTTTAGGTAATATAAGTTGCTTACATGAGGGTTTTACGTGTGAATTAAAATTTTATAATTTCTTGATTATTGCCCGAATATTCGACATTGGCATAATTGTCTTTAATAGATATATGTTTAATTTTAAAGAGTTTTATTTTTCTAACACTTCATTTGACAGATGCTTTGGTGTTGCCATGTAAAAGAAAAACCACCTAGCAACACTACTCGCTCATTAGACCCTAAGAAACAATCAAAAACTGCACATTACTCACCGACTTTCCTCGGTTTAGGCAACCCAACACGTTTGGCTTTACCTATGTATTTCGAACGCAGCGCAACGGACGACTTATATTGTACAGGATCTGAAATATATAACGGTTACAAATGTATCTGACATCTAATATTAAGTTTAAGATGTACAAACGACAATCTTCAAATGGATACATATTGGAATTTGGACTGGAAGAAACAACCATTAGAAAGGGATGACTATATTCTTACCGTGTGGAAATTGAGACATGTGTGAAAGGGATGCAGATATCACGACACTGCGATCGTTTCTCTTTCTACCTACAAAAACTGTATCCATTTGAAAATCGTCGTGTGTACATACACTGTTATACTCGGTTATTTTCAAGCTACACTTCACTTAATAGTGGTTAATATCTATCTTGATATTAAGCTAGTCTATAGTATAATAATATAGGCACCCAAAGAGTGATAGGCAGACTGATGATGGCATTAGCCCAGCGGTCCATGAGCATAGACAACTATGCAAGTTGATAAATTAAGTTGACAAGATAGACTTTGCAAATTCACGTAAAATAACATCTATTAACCTATATATATATATAATGTTTGTGCTGTTCTTGTCCTGATATAAACGCATACACTTGTATATCTAATTAAACATACCTTGTACAGTTGAAGAAATCTGATCACTGTCGCTATTCTTCCTAATCTTATTTGGACTTAAAATATTATTATTATCATTATCGAAACTCAATTTTCTCTTATCGACACAGCTCCACGTAAACAATTCCTTGCCAAAGTTAATCTTAGGCATTTTACTCGGAGAACCTTCAGCTATTACATCACCGAGTATAATGTCCATTATTTCTTGGCGAGTCTTCTTCCTCACCATCTCCGTTATTTTGGTATCGTAATCTTTCATCGGACTCGAGAACTCTTCATCGTAGTACTGTACTGGTAAAGTAACCTCTTCGGTCTTTAACTCGACATCTTTAACATGGTCCCTCTTTTTACTTCTGCTTATAATTCTAACTTTATAATCAACTAACTCACTAGATATATCTTCAAACACTCTACACGTATTCTCATCACAATTCAACAAGCACAGTTCCTTATTTACAGATATTTTTTTATAGAATTGAACTAATTTATCACTTTCAATTTGCGAGCACTTTCTTTCCTCATCAGTAAAGTACCTTAACTCCGGTTCGTGTGTTGATGAATCATCAGCAAGACTTTGTATTGTGTCATCGCTTTCTGATAAATCTTCAACGATTGATGATACATCATTATCTATTGCACTGCTAGTTGACTCTACTTCATCATTGGAGCCCGCTTCACCATGGAGCTCAAACATTGCATTCTCAATATCAAATGTTTCTAAATTACTCTCCAGTTCTACTTTCGGAGACACTGTACCTTCATTTTCTACTACTGGGTTTAGATCAGTATATGCAAATTCTAATTCAGGCCCACATATATTAGAATACACTTGGCTCATATTAGGCCTGACATTTTGCTGAAATTCTAATAACAACGCGGCATCCTGATTCTTCTTTCTCTCTTCAGCATTCAACTCGTTTCGCAACTTCATCATTTCGCACGCCTCCTCGTAATTCACAGCAAATTTTGGCTTTTTAATATTTATATCTGTAAACGGCAGATGCGGTGCCTGACATATTGGTGTTTCCAAATGACTGTCCACTCTTATTATTGGTGGCTTGGGGTTGTCTTTATTGGCTACATTTGTGTAAATAACGTCTATATTATCACTTTGTCCTGTCGTATCGCTACTAGAAGTGGGTTCAGACTTTGAGCTGCTCTTAGAATTCCGTTTACTTGAAGATTTTGAGGTAGATTGTACGTTTGAGCCTTTAGAAGAAGTGCTGTTCCCATCATTGGAGTCTCTGTCAGTTGATCTGCGACTGTTGTTCCCTCTTCCAGATGCACTGTAGTGGTCATCGGAGGATTTCTTATCCTTCTTGTCTTTGTCATCAGATCTTTTCTTAGTTGAGCTTTTTCCATCTTTACTCCTACTTGAACTATGCGAGTCCTTTGAAGATCTATGATCTTTTGACTTGGATTCTGTGGTTTTGTGACTTGAAGACTTTTTCTCATCATGTTTAGATGAAGAATGGTGACTCGAGCTTCTGTGTTCTTTGCTCTTGTGAGAGGCGTGTTTGTGTTTGTCATGGGCCTTTCTATCATCCTTATGATTAGATTCACGCGATTTATATTTCCCATTATCTCTACTCGATTTTCTATCATGTCTCGAACTCCTACTGTCTCTTGGAGCCGAATGTTTGGATTCAGACCTCCTATCCTTATCCCTGGACTTCTCTCTAGAACTGTGAGAACTCTTATGATTCTTCTTTTCATCTCTAGTGTCTTTCTTTGTCTTTGAATTGTCAGAATGTTCAGAATCTCCTAATTTAACATCATTCAATTTACTATTATCACTTTCATAATCTATATGTAGGTTATTACTATCTGAACTATCATCGTAGGCTTGTAGTAAGGGGGTACTAAATGTAGTCATGCTTATTTGGTTACTAACTTTGTACGACTCCTCCTTCTTTTCAGACTTACTATTATCACTATCCATATCTTTAGATTCTATAGTAAATCTGAACGCACTAGGAGTCACATTCGCCTCTTTAGATTCATCTTTATTTTGGGGAGAATCGAAGCCAAGTTTAGCATCACACGAGTTATCATTGTCAAAATTACAAATAGGTGTCAAAGGCGACATGTTTCTCCTTAAAGACGAATTAGAACTTGAGTCACTGTCATTATCACTTCCTATGGACTTGAATTCTGAGGTTAATTCGTTAATATCTTCATCAGACATATCATCGGGTAATGGTATGCTTGAAGGTATTTCCTCCTCATAAACATCTTTAGGCAGTTCAATCTCTTCAATGTTCAGCTCCCTCGGTGTATCATTGGGCAGTGGAATATCTTGTACATTGATTACAGTTGGCATTTCAACTTTTTCCTCTAATGTCAGATCTATTATACCAGAAATAGATTCCTCGGCAGGCATAGATATATTCTCATTAACTGGTTCAAATGTAGGCGTTTTATCAACATCCATTTTCTCTTCATCTGCAGCCACCATTTCCTTATCACCATGACTACTTTCTGGGCTGACAGCTTCTAAATCATTTGGCAATAAACTATTATCAGTCAAATCTATAACTGTCACATTTTTCTCAACTTCAGCTGGTTTCGGGCGTTCAACACCAAAATAATTGTAAACTAAATCCTCCACTTGCGGTTTAAATACCGTATTCACTTTCGGATTAACTACTTGATCCACTATCCTTTCAACACCTTGCTCGAGGTAGTTTCCGCTGTAATAAAAAACAAATGTTACAAATATTTATAGGCCTTAAGGAGACAAATGTGCTTCATCCAGGTTGTTACCCGACTACTTCCAAGCTGTTATTGAAACGTGACTAGGTCACTTTACAGGTGTTACCCTTAAAAGTAGTGGTACTACCCTCGGACGGCATACTGAGCTCCGCATCGTCAGTCTACCTACCACTCTTCAATACACTGAGTAGATTCTTCTTGTGTATGATTCGGAATGTTTTAAAAGTTATTTATTTCTATGATTATATTTTACTGCAATACAAAATAATAAATACGTACTCTAAAATATGTTTCCGAAGTTTCTCTCTCATTTGATTTTTGTTCATATCAGGCACCCAATGCTGTCTGGATAGAAACCCCGTCACTGAGGACTCCACCCTCTGCCTGAGGTTCTGATATGCCGGTCTTGTGTCCACATCGGATATGCAGTCTTTTCGAAACTGTCAAATAATTATTTTTTAATAATAATAATACAATCTAACACATAAGAGACAAATTTAAAGCAATTGGCGATCTTATCACTAAAAATAACTTCTTCCAGATAACCAATTGTCATAGGAGAAAGTGTTAGTATCGGGTAAACACAAATTCATTTATTTGCCATAAATATGGTTAGACCCATAAACATGGGTCTTAAAATAATGTCAGTATTATCACATATTTTACTAATACTAATGCAATTTAATGTGATTCTACTTTTATGACTAAGATTTAAGATACATTTATACATATCTACATTTAATATTTACAAATCGTGTATTGAAAATACCATCACAGGCTTATGTGTGCGAATGTAAAAGTTTCATAGTCAACTTACAATCCTGCCTACCCCTTTATTTAAGAAGCCTATTAAACAAACACTCATTAAAAAAGCTTATTATAAAGATAAATGACTATCTTGATGACAAACCTAATGTGACTGAGATGATTGTATGTTGGTGTGCTTATATACTTAGGTACTAGCTTTATTTACATTCATTGTACCTACTAATACTAACATTATATTGTACAGGCTGTGATTGGCGAGTTTCTTGTGATTTCTTCTCGTCATATGCCTTAAGCCTATTTAACACGTTGAAGACTGCATTGCAAAATCGTATTTTTCATATATGGACTGGCATTTTTTTTACGTCTATAATTTTTTTGTATTATATGTATTTAAATCATGCCCACCAGTGTACAAGTGGTCCCCAAGTAAAACACGTTGAGTGCCCACCCATGAGCACTCGGGCCGGCGATGTTGTTGCGGAGTGACCCGCCTATGGACATGTGGTCTTCAACGTGTTAATAAGTGTTTGTTGGGAATACTCCTAAGTTGGCTAGGCAACTTATCATAGAGGAAAAGTGGTATAGAAAACCAAAGAATAAGGATGTAACCAAGGATGTAAACGGGAACAAAATAAAACTATTCTAACAAACTATTGTTTTATTTGAATACTACTTTGTTCGCGTAGTAATGAAGATATAAAATACTATGAAGTTTAATGATGTTTCATATTTCAACCACACCTGCCCTCGTGTAAACATTTTTTTGTTCTATCATCAATAGTTTTCGCAGCGCATGCAATTGTGCAATTTTGGGTTATTATTTGAAGTTTTAGTAAGGATCCTTATTTTTCCTGTAATTTATATAGCCTATATTGATTGAATGTAGCATTCAAACCGTGAAAGAATTTTTGAGCCAACTCATTACAAACATACAAATCTTTCCTCTTTATCATATTGGTATATTATGGATAAGTAAGAACAATTTTTAAAATTATATTGACAGAATTGTAGTCCACACATATCGATGGCTTGCAGTAATTTTGATGTAAACAAAGTCTTAAAGTTAGGGCTAAGAATTGTTTATATAATGAAAATAGCTAACCATATTATTATTGTAAAAAATTAACTAAACCTACGACACTAAATAACAGATAAAACCTGTGGAAAGCTTAATTTTTATGACTCATGAAGCTATCCCCAAACTTTATAAATCTAGGCCAAATGTCACATATTTACGTAAATCGAATCACAATTAAATCAATACAATAAAATTTGCTATCAAGTGTTATTAACAAGTTCTATAGAAACAAAATCTTTAAATCTAGATTTTTTTTGTATAAAATGTAGCAATAGAGTATTTCTATTATATTTTGAGAATGTTTTAAAATTATATATATGTTAAGCTATATTATAATTAAATATAAAATTGGGTAAAAGTTTGATATGTTCACTTACCTGATCAAAAATGCCTTTAGATTTTAACTCCAACAAAATTTGGTCAACTAATCGAAGGTCCCCAGGCATGTACTGCATGTGGGTCATGGGATCCATAGTGAATAATATCTTAAAATATATGAAATATAATCTTCTATTAAATAAAATTTAAACTTATAATCAAGTTTTTCAATTTACAAGACGTTTCATTTTCTCCGCTTTCACAAGCTAGTTACATCTCCGCGAAAGGTTCTTTGATAGCCTTTAATGACATTTACATGCGATGTTACTAACTTTTATTGTGTAATTATTATGCAAAAATATATATATTAGAAAAAAAACTGCATATAAATCATAAAATAATAAATAAAATACTGTTTTTTACTTCTTTATTAGAAAATTAATTCTTTATTATTTCATTTGAAAAATTATAGATGGCGTTTTTTCGCCGCTCTTCAGTTGCGTTTTCAAATTGTGCTTGTTAGTTTTATAATTGTTTACGTCGTGTAGATAATGGATACTATGCAAAATGAGAAGTTTAATAACATTAAACGTTATGTTCTGGAGAGCCAGAAAGACCACCAACAGGCATTGGGTAAGTAACTAAAAAGGGCAGCTGTCAAAAGCATTAGTTGATTTGTTTTCCTCTCTCGTAACCTATTTCTTTGATATATTAACGATAATAAAGTTTACAAAATGAATAAACTAACAACGTATACAATAAAAGAAGTGCATAAGGCATATTTAGAAAAGTTATTAACGCCAACAAGTTTTGTAGATTTGTGCATACAGAAATCTAAACAAATTAGTTCTTTAAATTCGTATATTACCATAACAGAAGACGAAGCTGAGACTCATGCTGTAGAAAGTGAAAAAAGGTTTTATATAGACAGGGAAACTAAGCCTTTGGACGGTATTACGATTGCGATAAAAGACAATTTTTGTACGCATAATATTCAAACGACATGTGCTTCAAATATGCTCAAAAACTTTTTACCAACGTATGACGCCACTGTTTATAGGAGATTACGAAACGCTGGTGCCTGTTTGATTGGTAAAACTAATTTAGATGAGTTTGCTATGGGATCGGGGACTGTAGATTCAATTTTTGGGCCAACAAGGAACCCATGGAAGAATGACAGAGAAAATTGGCACATACCTGGTGGAAGTTCAGGTGGGAGCGCTGTTGCAGTCGCTACAGGCTCATGTGTAGCTGCTATAGGTTCCGACACAGGTGGATCAACCCGTAATCCAGCTGCATTGTGTGGAGTTGTTGGTATCAAACCTACTTATGGGTTAGTTTCCCGATATGGCCTGATACCTCTAGTTAACTCTATGGATGTCCCCGGAATACTCACAAGGACTGTTACAGATGGTGCAGAAGTCCTAAATAGTGTTGCAGGACCTGATGCTTTGGATTCTACAACTTTGAAGACTGATTATAGTCCCGTATCAATTGAGAAGGAGTTTAATTTAAAGAATATAAAGATTGGTATCCCTAAAGAGTACTATTGTCCTGGTATGAGTGAGGAAGTGGTCAGCACTTGGAGTAACGTAGCGGATGTACTTGACGGCTTGATGAGTGTTAAGTCTGTGTCTTTACCTCATACGTCAATTTCAATAGCAGTTTATTCAATTTTAAACCAATGTGAAGTAGCCAGTAACATGGCTAGATATGATGGGTTACAATACGGGTTGAGAACCACTGAAGATCATTCTACAGAAGAACTTTATGCTTCTTCACGTTCTTTGGGCTTCAACAATGTTGTTAGATCAAGAATTTTCACCGGGAACTATTTTTTATTACGCAAAAACTATGAGAAGTACTTTATTAAGGCGTTGAAGCTACGCAGATTAATCAGTGATGATTTTAGAAATGTATTTGACAAGTCCAGAGGTGGAGTGGACTTGCTATTGACTCCGACCACTTTATCAGATGCACCGACTTATGAAGACTTCATTTCGAAGACGAATAGGGATCAATGCGCCTTACAGGATTACTGCACTCAACCGGCGAACATGGCTGGGGTTCCCGCTGTCACGATACCGATAAAATTGTCCAAAAAGAAGTTACCGCTGTCTCTGCAACTGATTGGGCCGATGTTATCGGAAAATGTTTTATTGAATGTAGCTAAAGCTATCGAAGATATTGTTGAATTTCCTAATATAGATTGTTAATTACTACTTATGTTGTATTTATTATTATTATTATTTATAATTTTTATTTTTAGTATTTTTAAATTATACGCCCGTTCTAAGCCAATGGTTGTTTCTTAGATACCGAAGTACATGGTGGTTTTCAAATGGATACAGTTTTTGTAGGTATATAAGCGATAGAAAGAGAAACGATCGCAGTGTCGTGAACGGCAAAGGAGATATCTGCATCCCTTTCACACATGACTTAACTTAGCTTTGACAGGATGAGAATATAGTTATCCCTTTCTAATGTACATGTATCCCTTTCTTCCAGTTCAAAGTCCAATCTGTATCCATTTGAATATTATCGTTTGTACACAATAAAGGTATGTTGGTACTGTTTGCAATTTTTATGTGATTTCCACATTTTTGCTAATTAGACATCAAAATTAATAAAACACAGAAATATCAGGTTCTACTTTCAGTCGAAATAATTATATGCTATATTAACTGTTTGAGTGCTATGGGTTTTTGGTAAATTAATTGAAAATTGCTATGAGAAATTGATAATAAATATTTTTTTATTCAATAAATTACAAATATAAATCGCTTAAACTTGAATCGCTGTCAGATTCTGAGATTGAATCTTCACTAAATTCTGCACTTTTAGACATGGTGTAGATTTATTTTGAAAACAAAAAATTTATAAATAAAAAATTACCAAAAAAAATTTTAAAATCAAACTCCGTTAATTTTTACTTTTAATTACAATGTCAATTTTCGATAAAACTTGCAAAACAGTACGCACTGCGCGGCAGCCCTCACCAACTAAACACCAAAGTCTGATTGACGCTATCGTCGCTAAATCGACGAACCGCAATTTTGGCGCATTACCTATTCATCGCTATAGCGAATAATAATAATTGGATACTGCTTTTCAGTGGTATGTTTGTGATTTGTCATATAGGTTTGGGTTTCAGTTTGAATTCAGAGCATTATATGAATTTATTTATTTTCAAGGAACAATAGCAACGGAGACACTTGACAAGCTAAACCTAACTCTTCAAAGTCTACCACAAAAATGCCAGAAGCTAATTAACGAAGTGGTCGCTCGCCAGATCACGCTCGGCATCTCAAATCTCGAAGCAATAACCATATCGCAGGTGTCATGCGCGAACGCACTGCAACAGCTCGAAGACGAATATGAGATATTAAAATTGAAACAGAAGAATGAGCAGTTACAAAATAGAATTGATAGAAATAGAAAGGAGATTAATTTTCTTAAACAAGGTTTGTGTCTCATGTACTAGGTCCAGTGGGCTTATCACGAATTTAGTCTGGCTTTCGAATCAAGCTGTCACAGGTAAAATGGATCCGTTAGCAATCGGGATCATGAATATTTACTAACGACTAACGAGCACCAGCAATCTATCAAATGAACGTTCGAAAATTAACAAAAAGTATCTAAAATATTGTAGTTCCAAATCCACACGCGGTGGCGCTGCTCAAATTTCCATACAAATCGTTTGAAGCGAACTTGGTTCGAAAGCCAGACTAAAATTCGTGATAAGCCCACAGATCTGTCTATTAGAAGTTTCTTCTTAAACAACTCGAGACAGACATCTGAAACAGGTAGCATTCCTCTTTCAGTTAATGGAGTACCGAGTTTAACGCAAATTAACGCTCAACAGTGGCACTAAATTTTGAAATATATTTTCCAGAAATCAATTATAATAAAAATAATAGAGCAAATTGTTGTTTTGTGAGTAATTGTTGTGAGTAGCGCCTGGGGTATGATGCCCCCTTCGCCCCACTATGCCACTAGTGCCGAGTAGCTGTATCAATATGAAACAACCATCATTTTTGTGTTATAATGCAGGTATACAATGAACTTATCCATATAAGTTAGTATTGAATTTTCATTTTCAGGTCTAGAAGAGGCAAGGAACAGTTTAAACAACCAAAACCCAAATCCCGACACCATAGATAATGAAATACGTGTTTTGAAGCAAAAAGTTGATTCGTACGAGGAGAATTGTCAGAAAGCCAAAGTATGTATGCATGTACAGCTTGATATCGAGCTCAGGGGTCGGCAACCTTTTCTGGCCGCCGCGCGGGTCAAAATTAACCAAAATGCGACATTTATATTAGTATGGGAATAAGTATTGTATTTTTACAGACGAAATTCTCCAAGCTGGACGTGCCGTCGTGTCTGCATCCGCAGATGTTGGATCAATTGGTTGATCAGCTGCTTGCGTTGCGTGAGAAGGAGGCGCAGCTGAAGCAGAAGGCAGATGACGTCACAGTTTTGCACTCTATGAGGAAAGATATGCACATTTTAGGTTATAAGTAATGTTGTGTTTTATTTTGAAACCAAACTCCTCAAGGCTATTAAGCTGAACTCGAGGGAGGTTATTTATTGGTGATCTGCTGGAAGAAAAGAGTAATGGTTCTAGTCGGCTTGAAAGGGAGTATGTAGAGATTTTGACCTACTATAGGTATATATATGGTATAATACTCGTGTTCTACACAATCCCTTTCATAAATTATGCCACACAAATTTCATTCTCATTTCCTTCATGATTTTCTGACCCCCTCCTGTGATTCCCCCCCCCCCCCCGCTCCTAGCTAGTGTGACGTCACATATTTTCCAATCAAACATACGTATGAAAATTATCAAAATAATTTTTTAATACTTGGATATATTACCTATATATTGACATGTGACGTCATATTTTGTCGACCCCCTTCCCCTCCTTAATGTGTGACGTAATTTATGGAAAGCTTCTAATAAGAGTAATAAGTAGAGATGTGTCGATTATGACTTTGGCCGACTAGCCGATTAGTCGGTTGTAAATAAGCCGACTAATCGGCCAAGCCGACTACGGTTTAGGGGATTCCCGTGACGCTTCGTTTACAGCTGATTCGCTGCAATTTCAGTCACTACTGACATGTGGACAAATATAAATAACAAAAAAGTTTTTTGAGTTTTACAGCTCACTAGTTTGACGATAGTTTCAAATATCATCACGCAGTATTGCAATATATGTCATTAAATATTATGTTGATTTGTTTTTTAATTAAGATACTAATTTTATTTGATAAATGTCATCAATATATTTTCTTTACAAGGAAGTGACACATACATTTTATTGAGAAATTGACACAAAGTAACAAGCTGGATAGTCGGCGCTTTTTACCGATTAGTCACCGACTACGATAGTGGCCGGATAGTCGGCTTTACCGACTAGTGGCCGGATAGTCGGCTTTACCGACTAGTGGCCGACTATTACATTTCTAGTAATAAGTCAAATGCGAAAGAATTAATTTTTAATAAACATAACAAAATTAACATTAATACAAAACTTAATAAATAATAAAAAACGCTTGATAATTTTTATTACACTCTATTCTTCTGTTGGTGTGCTGGCACATTCCAAACGTGCCTTCAATTTGCCGCTACAAGGACAAAGCTCAATCGATTTTGCTGTAAAAAAATACATATTCTTCTTTTATTAATGAAATGGAAACGGTTTATTAGCATAGGCACTAAAGGCGTGCACTTGCTCATCATTAGCCTCTACAATGGCTTCGGAAAGGCTATGACGAGAAGAACACCACAAGAAACTCGTCAATCGTAGTCTGTACATAAAATAATTAATAAAAAAAAACTGAATTTTAATTCAGAAAATAAAGTAAGTAATAATTTATAAATCAGATTGCAGAGCGGTTGCAATGTCAAATTAGTAACATATATGTATGTAAATAACATGTATATGTCCTATAATATGTATACAAAATATATATAACTAGGTATACAACATTAAATTCGGTTAATGACCCCAGATGTCTAAAGAAGTCAATGCCAATGTCTAATATTCCAACAACAATCCAATAAGAAATTATACAATTCTAATACATAAGTAAAACTAAAATAAAGGTTTGTTGTTTGTCCTTATTTTCTTTAATTTGAAGGAAAATATACAATTTTATAAAACAAATCAATGCGAACCTATCGGTGAGAAACTGAACTAACATTTACCTATTATCGTTGGATTGGATTTTTTGATATGAGGTTTTACGTGTGAATTAAAATGTTGTAATCTCTTATTGGGTTTTTGCGCAAATACTCAACATTGGCAGAATTGTCTTCATTAGACGTCTGAGGCCATTAATAAAGAAGAAAAAGAAGAAGAACTAACGCTTTAGGGGTTCATTGTTCGCCATATTCTCAACGAACTTCCAGACTTGGCCCTCACTATACCGGCCTCTGAGACCGCGATGAAACATTTGTATGTTCATTGTATTCATATTATTATCTCGTCGTGTTTGCAAGCACTTGTCGCGGTTCTCTGTCGTTTGACATTGAATTTCAGATCTTAAGTGGCTGTAACGAGTTTGCGTCGAATGCGTTCTGCAATTTACTATCGTTGCCTGTAATATAGAGAATATTGTTTAGAAACGCTACTTAGGACACTCTGTAGGCGAATAGGGGAACTAAATACACGAATTATTAAAAATATTATAATCTGCAGTATAATCTCTATATAGCGACGTTTTACGACGTTACTGAGAGTTGTCGTTAAATGAATAGAAGAAAAATTGATTTTATTTTTATAACTAGCTTTTACCCGCAGCTTCGTTCGTATTTAAGTCATTAAATAAGTATCAGAGATTATTTCAATAGAAATGAATCAATATGATTCCAAATAGCTGAAACTATAGTAAAAAATAATTAATTTTTTTAAAATAAAAAGTATCCTATGTTACTTCTAGTACCTCCAAACATATGTGTACAAAGTTTCATGATGATCGGTTAAGTAGTTATTGCGTGAAAACGTAACAAACAAACTCACATTCACATTTATATAGTAGGGAGAATACATATGTATTTATTAATAAAGTATAAAGAACGTACACAGATGCAGTTCTTATTGATTTCAGCAACTTAGAAAGTACTGTTTATTGCTTAATAATGACGTTATTTAGAGTGGTTATACTACATAGAGTGTATCATTGTATGGGTAAGGTAAGTCAAAGTCAAGTAATTTTGACGTTTTAGGGAGGTTTTAAATATGGGCTTAAACCCATGGGCGTAGCCAGCCATGGGCTCAGGGTGGGGCAGCAGTCTAAAATAATATGTAACTAGCAAACTATGCCTGCGGTCTTACCCTGGTTAATTTTTATTGTGTCGACTGACGACTGCCGAGTGTGAAGTTTCTTACGGATATTGAGGATTGTAGTTAGTACCTAGATAATTCAGTTTCTTAGGTTTGATTAGGTACCTTACAGGTCAGAGCCAGGGTGGGGCAAGTGCCCCACCCTGCCCCGCCGTGGCTACGCCTATGCTTAAACCTATAATATCATACCCATTGACAAGCTCTTTTCTTATATTCCCACAAATTCCAAACGTAATCTTTAACAATTTTCTCCGGGACTGGATGCAACTCCGTCTGTACATCTTTTTCATAATATGTTACTGAAATCAAATTTGTATGTGTGAGCCTCCACTTTTACCAAATATAAATATTTTAAATTTACTTAGTCTAAAATCTTTAACAACGCCCACTAGATGGCGTTAGTATTGTTAGAAACTTACTAACATTGTAAAATAAATATAAACCGTAATTACTTAGTGATTCAATCAGTATTGCTGTTTTTTTTTTATTGATAGCCCAGCATATGACCGCACTCCGCCTGATGTTAAACTAGAATGCGGTCCATGAGCATAGACAACTGTTATCACAGACAGCTGGCTTGAGGAGATGAATGTGCTCTGTCCAAATTGACAGGGCACACTCCTCTCGTTATCCCAGCTACTTCCAAGCTGATCCCGAAACGCGACTAGGTCACTTCACGGGTGTACCGCTTGAAAGTGGTGGTACTTCCCCAGGACGGCATGCTGGGCTAATGCCATCACCACTCTTTAACTTATTGTAATAATAATACACACTTTTGGGTATAATTTTAGCAACCAACTCTTCAATATGGCGCACTTTACGGACTTCGGTTACAACGTCTAATAAATTAATTAAATGAGGATTGTTTCTAATGTACTCCAATGCCCTATTTATATATCTGTAAAATATAAAAAAAGAGATACATAACTGTAATGCATGTCTTTGCCTATAGTAAAAAAAAACAAATGTCAATCTATCTAAATGAAATTAGTTAGTTAAAATTATTTTGCTTACAATTCCCGCTACAACACTCAGTAATTTGTCTCGACGCGTTTCGCCACTTCACGTGGCATCATCAGGATACGTGCGGTCGTTTCGGCTTCGCTTCAACGACTGATTTTTCGCTGTGTTTGCTGTCGGTTTATATACCTTCTGTCATTCCGTCATTACGTCATTGGTTAGTAAAAATGCTTAGTAATGGTGAAGAGTCATATAAAACTTGTTCGTTCAACAATGTAATGTAATGTAGTTGTCCTTATTATGTTTTATTATTTCTAATTGTTCTAACACCAATAACTTCAAACCCTTTTTACACGTGTGTAAAATGGAAGGTGACAGGTTATCTGGAACACTATGTCCAGTTTCTAAGAGATGTTTCGCGAAGTGAGATTTTTCTGGGTGATTATTATGATATGCGGATATATGCTCTTTATAGCGTGTGTTGAAACTAAACTAAACTTATATAAACCGGGTATATAAACCGACAGCAAACACAGCGAAAAATCAGTCGTTGAAGCGAAGCCGAAGCGACCGCACGTATCCTGATGATGCCACGTGAAGTGGCGAAACGCGTCGAGACAAATTACTGAGTGTTGTAGCGGGAATTGTAAGCAAAATAATTTTAACTAACTAATTTCATTTAATATGGATTTCCGCAAAGTAACGCCTGAAACAACTAATTATGTCAATCTATCTGTCATGTCATTTTTAAGGTTTCAAGTTTTAAGGAATTTCTCTCTATATTCTTATTTCGATACGAACAATAGTAATGAAATGAAAATAGTTTATTAGCATAGGCACTAAAGGCGTGCGCTTGCTCATCGTCAGAATCTATAATGGCTTCGGAAAGGCGTATGACGAGAAGAAGGACCACAAGAAACTCGTCAATCGTAGCCTGTACATAAAATAATTAACAAAAAAAAACTGAATTTTAATACCTCAATAACGCGAGAACTAAATTACCTTTGTGGGTCGTGATTGAATTGTGCGGCCATTTCAGCTGTACAAAATCCGTAAATATTCGAATCTACCTTCATAACACCAAGTCTAGGATTGCAAGGGACGAGTGCACCCTTACACACGCATACAGCGCAGAAGCCTAGATACTGAAATAATAAATAAAATTACATAGGCAGACTAATGACGGACCTACTTTTTAAAACTTAACATTAAGAAAATAACTCGGTCGCGACATCTTTGAATTAGTCTGAGAGTATAGTGGAAGCGATAGTTATCTGCTAAAGGGATATAAATCGATAAAAAAAATCTATACTAAATATTAATTCCAGTTACAATTTTATTAATTAGTCTATGCTTTAAATAGAAGAATAGAGCGGGTTGTTGTCTTTGGCAATTCTTATTGTTTTAGTAAAGCCGAATCTCCTGCTCCTGTTTCTTCGAAACATTACACAAAAACATTGAAACATTGGGGCGTGGCCGTACACAATGTTTTTGCTTTCCGTCGACCACGGAAAACAAAAAACATTGTGTACGAATACAAAAATGTGTACGGCCACGCCCCAATGTTTCAATGTTTTTATGTAATGTTTCGAAGAAACACTCGCAAGATGCGGCGTAACACCATTGAAGTTTATTCCCCAAATTAAACGTCCAAAGATCACTGACACGAGTCATAACATAAACACGAAGTCTATAGTCACCTGAATATGATTATCTCTCAAATTATTTTCACTGAACGGCATAAAGTTCCTCAAATTAACGATCGACATTTTTACTTCCAAACCGACAGCCCTGTTAACCCTGTCTTGATCAGTCATGACAGTTTTACCATTAAGCATTAATTTCAGCACATTGGCTGGCAGTTTAACACAGTCCTGTTGGGTCGTCAACATTGCAAGTACATTATTTATTGTGGATATTAAATACATTAGATTTTGCATATCATGCCATACATGCCAGACTTGGACGAATAGAGGCTGAAAAATAAGGCTGATATTATTTAAGCTAAGCTAATTAATCTCATAAATAGTAAATTTAAAAATAGAACATACAAAAACAGTGACAACAGGTACAGCTGATTTGTATTTAACGACATCATGAACTTGTTTCAAATAACGCTTCAACTGTTCCACGTAAACGCTCGCTTCCTGTGATATCACTTCCGTATCCGCTAACAATTGTCGTACATAGACCTCTAATTGTCTATAGAACGCAAGGTAGTTGAATATATTTCTGTAATCTTCGCTGTAATAGAAATAAATAATTAATTATTTAGCTCTAGTCTGATTGTGTTAAACTTAGTCTTAAAAAATCAACAAGCTCATAAAGATAAAATCTAACATTTTGACAGCTAATAAGTGTTGCCATATGAAAAATTTGCCTGCCAATTCACATAGCAAATTTTTTTTTGTAGTCTCACTAATAATATAAAAACCTTGTAACTCCGCTCTTTGGTTGTATAAGCAGATGTCCATTTTCTTCTTCCAGAACGATGACGTCATCTATTGCGGTTGTCATTGAATTTATACATTGCATTAGCGACATAACTCTGTTTGACAATAAAGCTGAACACGCTTTGATTGCATCCTCTAAGTCAAATGGTACTGAAAACAATATGTACTGTCATTTAAATAGTGCCCAGGTGCCTAGTTAACTTCTGCGAGACGTACTCACAGTCTTGTATGCCCTCTCCGCCTTTCTTGCAGTCTTTGTTAAACAATCGAACGCCTGATACAATAGCTGCCAACTGCCAAAGCTGTGATATTTTATCTTCTCTTGGTAGATCAATGAATGCGGTCAAGTCTTCTGACGTAAACACGCTGTCTAGGGCTGCCATGCCTTCTTTTAATGTCTGTAAGAGTTGTTATATATACGAAATAATATTGAAACAATAATAGCTATGAATAATATTGTAGACCAGTGTTTTTCAATCTAGGGGGGTCGCGAAGCCTTACTCGGGGGGTCGCCGACTGAAAGAAAAAGGCAAGGTTCTAACCTACAATAAAAACACAATTTTATTGAGAAAAATGGGCTTGTTTATTTTTCAAAAGTTTATCAAATCGTGGTGCTATTTTTGAAACGTTAACAACACTAGTTTACAAATTAAAATAAAAGTCATGTCCTTTCAATGTATTCCATATCGTTGTATTTAGTAGTAACAACTAAACGCAAACATATATTTATTTTATTTCTATCACGTCTATAAAAGAAGTTCTTATTACATCTTATTTTCAAACTACCCATAAGTTGGTTTCGATTTTATTTTGAAATTTTGATGCTGTGTAGTGTTTAGTTAAATAAATATTTGTTTTTACAATGTCAAAAAGGTTGTGTAAAGTACATCCTGATCGTTTTTGTTATGTGTGTGGTGAATTTATAATATCTAAAAAAGGATATCCCATTACGGAATCACTTAAAGAAGCATATTTTGGTTATTTCAAAATGACGTGTTAGATTTTTTAAATAATTTTTCTGAAACTCAGTGCACCTCAATTGTTGAAAAAAAACGTTTCATTTGAAGGACAAAAACCTTGTAAACTAGTGTAATCAAATCATTTTCTAATTGCAGTCTATTTCTCTTTTTAGTTTTAATGTCTACCATTGCAGACTTTTAATTAAATTGAATTATTTCTTTGTCTTTCTATGACACAAGGAGGTCACCAGAATTTTTCAACTTATAAAGGGGTTGCGAAATCAAAAAGATTGAAAAACACTGCTATAGATGTGTTTAATTCGTCAAAAAACGTAAAACTGGACACATTGGACTTAATATACTTACCAATATTGCACTTGGATTCCCCAAACCTGATGCCAAAATGATATAAATCGATATTTTCCTGAACAATTTCATTATCTCTCCTTCATCTTCCATATCAGGATATGTATCGACTATTTCATTAATAAGCGGCTTCAGACACGCTTCGGCAGCATTTTTATGATTATCCATTAAATTGTTCAATCTATCATAATTTGTGTGATAAATGTGCTGTATTTTTAATGTGTTTAATGACGAATGCCCACCTTAAACAAATTGTAATAAAAAAGCTAGGACATAATCTATGTCATTTTATGTTTACTCTTAGGTATATAATAGGATGACAATGCCCCTATTCAGCAGCTATTCTTCTACGTCGTAGTAGATTTATTATATATTATTATGACATTAGTATGTAACATTATTATGTCAAAAAGTCCTAATTTTGGTTTAATAGTATAATTTGTTATAGTATATTTTCAGGCGTATTGCAAATAATTTGTAGCTTATTTAAATGACAATAAATAGTACTAAATATAATTTATTCTTAGAGTAGATCATATATAATTAAGCTTGGATTGATTTGTGGGGTAAATAGAAGCAGTAAATATAATATTTAATTTAGTGAATAAATAAATAAAATACAACTTACTTGTTAATAATGAGACACAGGTATTAACAAATATTTCTAAATTATTCCTATTAGAAGATTTTGCCAACAGTTTACTATGTTTCGGGTTTAAAAGCAATAAACCAATCAAATGGACAACAAAATCAGTTTCTACAATCACATTTTTCGCTTGACAATTTCTTGTTATTTCATTTGCTATATTCTTTATTATATTCTCGTTTAGTTCCATTGAGATTTTATAAAAAGTATTTGTACAAAAATTGTTTTCTATAAAAATGCTAGATCGATTATTATTTTGATTGTTGCTATAGTGAACAAATATTAATTCCAACACCAATGCCTTACAATTAAAACAAGTAATGTCAAATTCATCCGCAGCGTGTGTAAATGTCATTTGTGTTTATAACCAAGAGAGTCTGTTATTTTGTAATAATTTTAAATTAAGTTAAAGTTTGTGTCAAAATGGCTAAAACAAAAAATAAAAGGAATTCTGGTTTAGCTGATAAAGTTCACAATAAACGGAAATCGGAAGTTCATAAGAAAAAGTTGAATCCTTTTGAAGTGCATATAAACAGGGAAAAGTTGAAAGTTTTAGGTAAAAAATCGAAAGATGACCGTGGTTTACCGGGCGTATCTCGCGGCAAAGCTATGCAGAAGGTAAATATATAGCACATAAATAATGTAAGGTTTTCTAAACAAAAATTAATACAAATTTGTTGGTTTAAAAGCGTAAAGAAACCTTAGGCACAGAGCTGAAGTTAATAAGCAAGACAAATTCATTCATTGATCGTCGTATCGGAGAGAAGAATAGTAAGATGTCTGTTGAAGACAAAGTGATTGCTAGATTTGCTGCAGAACGTGCAAAAATACATAAAAATGATATTTACAATTTGGCAGATGATGAAGTACTGACCCATAGGTAATGTTATTTTAATGTTTTTTACTTTATATTCAGCCATGTTTTTCTGAACTCTTTTAAATACTAATGTTCCCACTTGCGAAGATATATTTTATTGGAGATTGAATTACTGATTCCTATGTGCAGTGCTTTAGAAGATTAGTTATTATTTATTTGATTGTAAAAGAAACATCCTTTTTGATAACCGTAATGTATATATTTACTATTCGAATTGACAAGTGGTAGTATATAAAAAAGACATATAAAATAGTCTTTTTTATAAACATAGCCAGTAATATAGATCACAGAACAACGAGTTCCAACACATTTTAATTTCAATTATGTAAATTTTTACGCTACAAATCCCAAAGTTGTGGGAACTTTGTAAACAAATATAAAAGCAAATTATTTGCACTTTCATTTGGTTAAATATTTTTTTAAATTATTGTTTTTATTCTGTATGTTTTGTAAAAAAATACATCTAACAAGTCTGTACTTAATGGTTTAATTAATATATAAGCAACAATTTGGCTTGGACTTTTATTCTTGAATTATGAATCTACATGAAAATATCACTGATATTGATTTATTCCACTTGAAGCCTAAGGCGCTCAAGTCCATTTTGCGCTTGGCTTTCTTGTAATGTTCGATGTTTGAGCGGTAGACTGGCATTCGTATAATAGTTAGTTAATTGTATTCGTTTTAATGTATAAATAAATAAATTCTTTATTGCAAAAAAACAGTAATATTTTTTATACATAGGCGAGCTTAATGCCATCGGCATTATCTACCAGCTAACCTTTGTCGGTGTGAGCGGTGATATTTGGTGCAATGAAAAGAAAATAATAACTAAATCTACACAATACATATAATACATTATATAAAATAATAATATATACTTAAACACATACATATTTATAAAGAAAGGTTATAAGTGAATTAAATAAATAGTAGAATATAATTAAATAATGTATAAGTTTTGTTCAGATTTATGTTGTACAACTGTTAGGTTATCAAACTTAGCTTAATTTCTCTTCAATGTAATTGTTACTTTTATGTGTGGGTTTAAATAAATAAACTACAATTGCAATACAATGCAATGCAATTGCTACACTTCACCATATTAGTTATTATATTTACTTTTGTTACAATTGATGGCTATTATTTCAGAGGTCAAACATTGGAGGAGATAGAAAAGTTTGATGATCCGAGATCATCGGATGATGAAGACGATGATGGGAGAAAGTTAGGGGGATTAGATGGTAAAGTATTATAAGTTTTCACGCCTTATTTATCGAAGTTGCTATCGACTGACAGACAGTGGGGTAGTTACGTACCATTATACAAAAGCTTTACATAACTACCCTGCAATCATAACTTACATATATAACAGTAATATAATAAATATAATACTTGTAATGACCCAGACACATTTTGGGATCTGTGGGCTTATCACGAATTTAGTCTGGCTTTCAAATTGAGCTGTCACAAGTAAAACGGATCCGTTAGCAATCGGGATCTTGAATTTTTACTAACGACTAACGAGCACCAGCAATCTATCAAATGAACGAAAGATCGAGACGTTCGAAAATTAACAAAAAGTATCTAAAATATTGTAGAAAAAATTTCCATACAAATTGCTTGAAGCGAACTCGGTTCGAAAGCCAGACTAAAATTCGTGATAAGCCCACAGTTATGATGTATATGGTTAGTAAGTAGGATAGTTAGGTTATGATGGGAGGAATGTGTCATATTAATTTTGTTAGACTACATTTATCTACTCAAGATAACAGAGGCAAGTGTTGAATGTAGACACTTGTCTATGGTAACAGTTGTCTCTGGTCACGGACTGCATTCTAGCTTAATACCAGATGGGAGTGGTTGCCAGCCTACTATATAAAAAAAATTCAATTATATACACATCAAATACCTAATTGGTGTTCAGAATTAGCTTGAAAACCAAGGTGAATGCAGGTTGTAGTTTACGTTTCTTTGCATTAGCGAGAATGAATAAATTAAAAACTCTTCAATACGCTTATCACTTTATTAGTAATATTTTTTAATTAGATATATTATAACGACGATGACACTTGGAGCGAATTTCTTCTTCTTCTATTTCTTCTTATATTATTAATGGTCCCAGATGTCTCATGAAGACAATTCTGCCAATATCGAGTGTTCGGGCAAACACCCAATAAGAGATTACAAAATTTTAATGTCAAAAAAAAACCTCTTTATCTGGAACCTAATTTATTTAAAAAAAACAGTTGACAACGACAGGACAGTGACAACAGATTGACAGCTAACATCGAATTTTCCGAACATGTGACTTATTGGAATTTTAACTTTACAGATGAGTTCGTATCAGAAGGCCACTTTGGCGGTGGAGTCCTATCGAAGACAGCTAAGGATGGAGCAAAGTCACACAAGGACCTGATCGAGCAACTGATAGTTGAGTCGAAGAAACGTAAGGCTGAGAAACAGAAGGAGAAAGAACAAACACTTAACTTGACTGAACAGTTAGACAAGGACTGGAAGGATTTACAGCCTGTCGTGTTTAAGAGATCTAGGTGATTTTTCTTGCACTTATAGAGCACTTTTACTCGTCAATACAAATATCAATATAAATGAAATAAATTATTATCAATTTGATTTAGCTGCCGTATACTGGCATTGTCCACTTACATACTAATGTCACAATAATATATAATAAATCTACTATGATGTAGAAGAATAGCATTGTCATCCTATTGTATAGCTATGGGTAAACATAAAATAACATAGATTATGTCCAAGCTTTTTTATCAGTAAGATATTCATCTAACGTGTAATATAAAGCTAGTAAACCATACACTTGTTTGTGCAGATTAGAAGAGGAAAATGAAAAGCCTTCAATAATAGACAAACTGTTGAGTCGAGTGGAGAAGAGAAACGAAGATTATGATAAGACTATGAGGGAGTTGACATTCGAGAAACGAGGCACTGTGAGTGTGTATTGTTCTGTTTACTTCTTCGCCATTGTCGCGAGTTAGTAAGTTAGATAGTCTTACCCTGGTTATTTTTTTCTTACAAAAAGGCTACACCCACACTCTATAGCACCCTGTATCTGTATGTATAATTCTAATTCTCCAAAGCAGTTATGTTTTTTAGGTTTGATTAGGTACCTTACAAGGCAGAGCCAGGGTAGGGCAAGCACCCCACGCTGCCTCTCCGTGGCTATGCCCATGCCACTCAGTCCCAAAACAAATGCAAACAAAATTGTGTTTTATGTCAAACAGCGCCATCTATGAGAGAGTAGCAAAGTCACTACGATTGTAATATGATTCAATATAGTAATTTGAAATGTTGTTTTCAGCCATCAGACGGTTTAAAGAATCAGGAGGAATTAGAAAGAGAAGAGAGAGCGAAGATTGAGAGACTAGAGAAGGAAAGAGTAGCGCGTATGCATGATCCCGAGATTGTTAAACAAGTATCGCAATCAACGAATAAACATAGGTATGTAATGTATTGGATATTGAGAGGCGTGTCTATTTCTTTTTGTTCTTAAGGCATGCATATGACCACACACCACTTTATGGTAAGCTGGAATGTGGTCCATGAGCGGAGATAACTGTTACTGTCATGACAGTCACTTCTACTGTGTCAGCTTGAGGAGTCAAGTATAGATTGACAAGGTGCAGTCTCGTTATTAGGGCTACTTCCAAGCTGATGATGTTTGGAAGTGGTATATAGTGGTGTAGCGTGATCGTAAATTGTTTTTTTTTAGATCAGCTGATGATTTGGATGATGATTTTGAGCTGGATGAGGCGGTGAACTATATGCTGTCATACGACAAGGATGGAAATCCATTGATGCCGGAGCATGTGTTCAAACAGAATTCAGGTGAAAATCAAAATGTTTAAAAGTTCTGTTGACGCGTTTTATTTTTGCAAAACACAGTACTGGAACGGAACGTAGTGTCAAACTTCTTTCTTGGCCTACCTCCTTTTCCGGTATGCCAGTTTGCTCACATTGGGTCGACGCTAATATCATTATAGTAATTAATTAATAAATTTTTCATATTATTCTGGGCTGATACCTGTGTGGTTGCACCTTGGATCTGATGTAATTCTTGTGAATTATGTGATTTATGAATTGTTATTTACTTTTTTTTCTGATAAAAATTCAGTTTAGGTTAGTTTCAGGCTATGATTGACGAGTTTCTTGTGGTATTCTTCTCGCCATACGCCTTTCCGAAGTCATGGTAGAGTCTAACGATGAGCAAGCGCACGCCTTTAGTGCCTATGCTAATAAACTATTTTCATTTCATTTCATTGCAATGAAAATGTCAATTATTTTTGATAAGGCTTGTTCATATGCGATTCAGTTTATAATATAGGTATATATGTAGCTGAGTCCTATTTGCACAGTCAGAACTAACGTTTTTGTTAATATTTAATGTTTAGCTTCAGTGGATAATAAAATAAAATAAAATATTTTTTAAATATAAACTATCATTTAAAAGTTTAGAAAACACTTTGGAAAAAAATCACATGAGATCATATATCAGCAAGAATAAATAAAATTATTATAAAAAATTAACTAATTAGAGTAATTAAAAAAATAATAATTTTCTTTAAAACCTGAGACGTCCCCACCTCAGCAGTTAAAGGTTAATTTAACTTCAAAATACAATTCTCGTATAATTTTCTAATTGGTTTCTGATATACAAACAAACTATGCACAATGACAATTTTAAATCAATCTTATGTTAATAGGTTCCGGGATCTCTTTGTAAAAGAATTACTATTCTACAATAGTATTTGTGTAGTTTGAAAAAAATGATTTTCATTTGTCAGGTTTTCCAAGTAGTCAAAAGACTGAAGGTGATATATCAGATGCAAACGGTGATGATACTTTAGATGGCAGTGGTGATGAAGAACAGGATACTGGTGAGGAGGATGATGGTGATGATGAAGAAGAAGATGAAAATGAAGGTGAGTTAGTTATTACAGTTAAGGGAAGTTTTATGTAGATAAATATGTATCATATTAGATCGGAACTTGTTTTATTTTAATTATAGTAGTGATTTTATAAATATATATGTATTTAAGTATATGTTATTATTTATTATTTTATGTAATGTATGTATTGTGTAGATTTAGTTATTATTTTCTTCACATTGCACCAAATATCACCGCTCACACCAACTAAGGTTAGCTGGTAGATAATGCAGACGTCATTAAGCCTGCCTATGTGATTTTTTTTTTTGCAATAAAGAATTTATTATTTATTTATTTTAAGAAAAGCATTGGAGATTTTTCGAGTAATGCTTTTTTAAGATGACGTTTTCAAATCTTAAATAATGCATAAACGTTAATTTCTCTTCTATTCCTTCTTTTCTATAAAAATATACAACATATATATTTTGTTGTAAGGCTTGTGATGGTATTACCACAATGTATGATAAAGTGACCTAGTCTAGCTTTGGGATTAGCTTGGAATTAGCATATAGCTAGAGAAGTGTACATCTGCTCAAGCTGTTGTTACTGTTGGTCCATAGACAACCATCTAGCTTAACATCAGGTGTAATGGCGGTCTACTAAGAAATATTCTTAAGTCCAATATCTTCTAACAGTCTTCTCAATTGCAAGTCTAACTGTCAAATTACTTGTAGAATCTGAAGAGTCTGATGATGAAGATGTATCAGTGGAAGAACAAAAAGAGTCAAGTGCAGGCAATAAAATAATAGAATTAAATCACATAAAGCGAAATGGTAAAGTCGACTCATATGATGATTATAAGGATTTGAAGGAGACCCATGATGATGATGATGATGATGAAGAGATAATAGACCATGAAGTGCAAGAGAAAATTGAGTCGTTTTTCAATACAAAAGATTTTGAAAGTGATAATTTGAGGGTATGTATTTTTTAAATCAGAAATCGTGTGGGTAGTATGGTTTTGTGGTGTGATAAAATGGTTTAAGTGAAAGAAAAAATGGCTTTTCATACATTTCAATCTACCACAAGTATGATTAAAGCATTACTAATAATATCTAGTAATGTGCAACTACAGTTTATTGAAATGAAATGAAATATTTATTTTGCATGAAACATCGGTACAGGGATGTAAATTAATAACATAAAACAGTTTCACATGTCCCACCAATTACTTGGCGTGCAAAAAAAAAAAAAAATAATAATTAATCAATTAATAACAGAATGTCAATTTACAATTATTCTATGTCAATCTTTCATACATTTATATACTTAGGTTATTATTTGTCAATTTGTATATATACTTACATTAAATTTATAATTATTGAAAACTCACAAAATTATCAATATAATCAATATAATTGTTATTATTTAATTGTATAATTATTGTATAATTGTTTTATGATAAATGCTTAAGCAAATGTTTTGATTTCGTTATTGATGATTGAAAACTATGATGTGAAATTAGATTAAGAATGTATCCAAGTAGTTAAAAATAACTTAATAATGGAACTGATTACAGCGAACCTATTATTTATCCCTACTAATATTATAAATGTGAATGTGAGTTTGTTTGTTACGTTTTCACGCAACAACTACTTAACCGATCATCATTAAACTTTGCACATATATTTTTGGAGGTACTAGAAGTAACATAGGATACTTTTTGTTTTAAAAAAAATATATTTTTTACTATAGTGTCCAATTGAGTATAGTTCTATTGAAATGATATCTGATACTTATTTAATGACTTAAATACGAGCGAAGCCGCGGGTAAAAACTAGTATTAATATAAATTAAAAAACTATTTCATGAAAAATCTTTGAAACAACCTGTATATAAAAATCAACAAAATATTATAAAAACATATTGCGATTTCTCAAACCTACCCGCAATTATAAAATTAAAAATATTTTTTCTTATTACCAATGTATTGTTTTGTTTATTGTGTATGAAACATATTTTTTATATTACCTAAGAAATATAAAACGAATGTGCAGCGCCAAAACAAACCAACACTGGTTAATGGCGCCAAAACAAGAAATTGTAAAATTTATTTCAAAATAAACATTTTATTATTATTATTGGTGAGGTACAGAACTATAAACGCCTTAGAGGCAAATATGTACTAAATGTTTGTTTTTTCTTGCAGGAATTGTTAAAAGACAAAACGCCAAAACAGCAAGCGGCAACACTACAAAGGCTCATACAAAAACATAATCCATCTCTATCCGAAGACAACAAAGACAAATTAAACAGCCTCTACGCGCATCTACTCAAATATTTAAACGATTTATTCACAAATCTGCAGACAGAGGAAGAAGTTACAAACTCATTTGAAATCTTCGATAAAATCGCGCCAGTTTTTTACGATTTGGCGCATAAAAGTGTTGTCGTAGCGAAGAAATATTTAATGGAATTGATTACTGAGAAACGCACGCAATTTAGGAAGAACCCGAAACGGATGCCGGATTTAGATACGTTAGTGTTTTTCAAATTGGCATCGCTGTTGTATCCCACGTCAGATTATCGACATCCTGTCGTGACCCCGTGTTATGTATTCATAACGGAAATTTTACGCGAATCCAATTTTGATAGTCCATATTCGATATCGAGAGGATTATTTTTGGCAGCACTATTATTAGAATACACAGTCTTATCGAAAAAATATGTCCCATCACTAGTGAATTTTTTACGAGGGATTTTGTATTTATGTTCGAATATGGGCTCAAAATCGACGCAGTTGGTGCCTCCTTTCCGTTTGCGGAAGAACGAAAGATATTTGAATTTGGAAGACGATTGTTCTAATTTGACAGTTGGTGAGAAAATGGCGGCAAAAGATTTGATTTTGGAATGCGCGGATAACGATTTTAAGATACGTTCTTTGTATACATGTGTAAAGATATTGAAGGAGTATTTTGAACGTTTCAATGATGTCGCCGCCCAGGGTTGTATATTCAAGCCTCATATTGATTTAATAAGTCGTTTAGAGTTGAATTTGTATCCAAAATTGGTTAAAGAGAGGATCTCTGAGATGTTGAAGTATATGAAGGAAATATTGCTGAAGCCATTGGCGCCGTTGGCTCAGGAGAAGAAGAAGCCCAAAGTGTTGAGACTGTATGAACCAGATGTACAGGAAGTGTATGTATTTATGTATTATTTAAGCGTGTACATAGAGTTATAGGTGTAGGATATCTACTGATTAAATTGAAAATGGGAACGTGTGTGTTACAATTTAGACAGCGCCATCTATGGGATAGTAGCGTAACTAACTAATGCATTTTCAGCAATATCACTACTTATGAGAGTATGTGGTACTGTAAAAACCGGCATAGTGGATACAATTTAATGTATATATACTGTACCATTTGCAGATTTACTGGTAATAAAATGTCGAAGTTGTCACGTGATAAGGTCGAGAGTAGCAAACTGAAGAGTAAGTACAAGCGCGCAATGAAGGGGGCGCTTAGGGAGATACGGCGAGATAAGTCCTATATAGCTTCGGTGAAGTTGCGGCAGAAGATACAGAGGTAAATATTACATTAAATAATGTACTAGGTGAATTTGAATGTTTAAACGTGGTACTAAGGATTGTTAGACAATTTTTATGTATTGTGATGTGAATTCAAAACCACTGAAGTCTGTTATTAATACATTATTATATGTAAAATGTATTTGAGTTTTAACCTTTAACTGCTGAGGTGGGAGTCTCCCAGGTTCTGAGAAAGTAAAATTTTTGAATTACTCTAATTAGTTAATTAATTTGTTGATTTTTTAAAATAATTTTATTTATTCTTGCTGATTTATGATCTCATGTGATTTTTACCAAAAAATGCTAAGTGTTTTCTAAATTTTGAAATGATAGTTAATTATATACAAATAAATTTAAAATATTTTATTTAAATACATCCATCCACTGAAGCTAAATATTAAACACTAAACCCTAAAAAAATTTAAATACAAGCAAATATATATATATATACAGGTCTCTGAGACCCCCATGTCAGTGTCTACGTGAAATTAAATCCACCTCAGTGGTTAAAGGTTAATATTTTTTGGACGTATGGTATATATGTAGTTAGAGTAAATTAATATATAGTATAAAAGAATATATTATTAATTTTGTTGTTTTTTTCAATTCCAGTGACAACGTGCGAAAGGAAAAAGTGAAACAGATATATAAAGAAGCGTCGTTACAGCAGGGTGAATTAAACAAATTGAAGAGAATGAAATAATAAGTCAAATATTTTTATAATAATCTAGCTATGACTATAGTATCTATGGTTAATGTTAATAGAAGTGACATGGGATGACTTGACTTGGCTGGGTCAGTCAATAAAGTTATAATTTGTTATATATTGTAAATAAAACAACTAAAGTCTTAAAAATCTGTATTTATTTTCTTTTCATATAGCACTTATAGACTATGGGCTGGTGAATTAAATCTAAAACATAGTAATCCAAAGTTAAAATTTAAACACCGGCCCCAAACATAGAATTATATATTATTACCCCTAAATAATTAACTTTGTAGGGGTGTTCAAAGTTCATTTTTAAAATATATACAGGAGGTTTAGAAAATATCTAGTCTTAAGTTTAAGATAGTTTTAGAATGCAACTTATTACCTATTTGAATGCACTGGATCAGTGGTTCTCAATCTTGGAGTGATGACCCCATTTGATGCAATTCCTTTCTGGTCATGAACCACCAACTGTTTCGTGGTAATGTACAATAAATGTAAATAAAGTACATAAAATTATCTAAAATCGTACTTATTAACGGACTAATGGAAATAGTATATTTTGAAGAAGATTATAAAACATGGCTTTATGGATGGATCGCTTCAGGTACTTCTGAGGACCACTAGTTAAGAACCTCTGCAATAGACTCATGTCCCATCCCACTGATCTGAATAATCAATTTGTTAGTATAACAAATCAAGACTACTCATACATAAATAAGTATGCTTAAATAGTTCTTCTCGCCATACGCCTTTCCGAAGTCATGGTAGAGTCTCACAATGAGCAAGTGCACGCCTTTAGTGCCTATGCTTATAAACGATTTTCATTTCATTTCATTTCATAATGGTGTAATAATAAATTGTAAAACCAAAATTACATTTAATGTAACAAATTGTACCTTAAAATCAAAACATGATAATTATACAAATATATTTATTTACCATAATTAGCTAATATTTTGTGACAATATCAACTCTTTTATTATTATTCTTCTTTTATTAATGGCCTCAGATATCTATTAAAGACAATTCTGTCAATGTCGAGTATTCAGGCAGTGGCCCAATAAACCCTCATGTCAAAAACCAATTCCAATCAACTTTTCTTTTATTAATAACCTCAAATGCCTAATGAAGACAAGAAATTACAAACATATTTAAGCAAATAGACACATGAATCAAGTCCAGAAGATTACCCCCTGACAGAGGCACCGCAAGAACTGGAGATCTCATAATATTATTCATCTTAAAATTGAATATTAAATTAATACAACGATACTTAGGTATGAAAGAGATACCTACAAATCAGTGTTACCAAAACCCTACGGTTTTAACACTAGTAGCTATTTTCACATTGATGCCCCTGTTTTCTGTTTTATTCTTAATTTTTACTGTTTTTCAATTAGCGTTCAGTGCCACCTATTACACTATGCAAATTTGATAACCACTGTGTAATAAAACACAATGACACTAGATTACAGTATCTATCTACTCTTGTCGGGATTGGAGGGAATCCCCGACCACAGTGAGAATGACAGCTACAGACTAAAGCCCTATTGTAATGCGTATTCAATTAGTGGAATATATGTAATTCCGCCGTTTATATTAAATAACAATATTTACAACGTCATTGATAAAATGAGCAGCGTTTCATCAACTGAGAAAAGTCCTCCTACTGCTGTTTTTAGTTTCTTGGGGTTGGCAACACTGCTACAAATAAACTTCCCTTAACATTTTTATTGTATTTAACATCTTATAGTACAATTTTAAATTTCGATAGCTTCAAATGACATTTTGTCTTAGATGTTGCCAAAACTTCTGTATCTAATTTCATTAATTAATATAATTTAAAAAAAATTCATTATAAATCTTTATTCGTCTATACATAATGTTGCAAAACCGAATTAATCAATTAACTACAGTAATGCCCCGCTTTACGCGAGGGATACGTTCCGGAAAAAACTGAAATTCCCGCGACTTTAGAGAAGTTGACTACATTGTGTTTATACGCACTCTTTCGCGTAATGCGGGACAATTGAGCGCGAAATTTGAATTTCGCGTTATAATGAAACCGCGCATAACAAGGTCGCGTAAAGCGGGGTATTACTGTATATTGATTACTAATATAAGTAATCAATTAACAGTAATATCAAATAATTACAACAGTATTTTTTTTAATAGTTGGCATTATGTGAAATGACATTTTAGACGTTTTAATTAACACCAGATTTACCAGAGCAGTCAAAATGACTGGTCTTGCAAGATCAAACTAAAATTCCTACTGCGTGAAACATTTTCTTTAATTCTTCTAATCTTCTTTAATTTATAACAGAAGAATTAGTTTTATGAATTTTATATTATTTTATATATATTTGTAACAGATATATACTTTTTTGGTTTTGGTAGAAATAGGTATATTTAAGCTGGTAGATCTAGTATTAATTATCGCTATTTTTTGCCATTTTTTCTACAGAAGACAAACCATATATATGTCCAGTTTTCTATTCAAATCATTTATTATTATTTTATTTTAATAAAGTATAATTTCACACTGAGGTTAGATAGAGAGCTCCAAACAAAAAATAACCGCATAAAGAATTGTTTACTTGCGAATTAGTGTTTAGAAAAGCATAAACGTTTATAATAAAACGCTTTTGTCAATCCTTTTTATAGAAAACCGGACATGACGTCACATGACTAGCTCTATGGTCTTTGTCTATGGTAAATCATGTCGCTTTGAGGGCCGACACAAACTTATGGAGATAGAAATCTTTTAACATGATCTTGTATCATCTATTCTTATACAGAAAGGAAGAAAGAAACCCGGAGAGCCCAGGGCTTTATAGGAAAATCTAACACCCTAAACTGCCACTGCAAGACAATATTTCAAAACTACAGTGAAATATCAGGATGTTGTAGCTATATCTACAATCAGTAGGCCGACCCTAGTTTCCTGAAAGCCACAAATTGTGAATACAGCCTAGGCCCTAGGATGACGAATTTGCATTTACTTTCCAAAACTAATCATCTAAAAAGTGATTCTTTAGATACTTCATCATACCAAAAATCCTGAAACGTTTCGTCCCAATAACGCTGTAGAGGGCGTCGTCGCATAAGGCAAACTGTCTGTTATTAGGGTCGTACAGGTTGTTCTGCTTGATAATAGCCCACACCTGCTTGACCACCTCGTAACGGGGAAGACTGGAGGCTCCCACCAAGTCAGCCAGAGCTGGAGACAATTTACATGGACGAGTGTAACCACCACCTCGGCCCTGAAACCAAATATCACACTTGACACTTATTGATATTGCGATTACTGATTACAATACCGGCTTATGCAGATATAAGATTTATTATGTATAGCTTGGACATAATCTATGTCATTTTATGTTTACCCTTAGATATATAATAGGATGACAATGCCCCAATACAGCAGCTATTCTTCTACATCATAGTAGATTTATTATGACATTAGTATGTAAGTGGACAATGCCAGTATACAGCAGCTAAATCAAATTGTGATAATTTATTTCATTTATATTTGTATTGACGAGTAAAAGCGCTCTATTGGAGCCCAATTACTAAAAGTAAATAAATAAAAAATTAATATTCCTACACCAATACAACTAACAAATAAATACAACTTCCTCTATACACTATTTTCATTCTTCAATTATTTCTTCAAACCGGTTAGCTGGTAGAAAATGCCTTTAGACATTAAGTTCGCCGATTTGTGACTTTTACAAATATAGCATTTTATTATTATTATTATTACATACCTTTGGTTTCTTCTTCTTGCCCCATTCGGAGTCTGAGTCACCACCAGCACTCTTGCGCTTGCGTGAGGCGGCGGCAGTGGCTGCGGCACGCTTCTTTGGCTATATTCAAGTATGTAATATTAAGTAACAAGTTCTATTAACTCTTTCAGGTTTAGTGGTTAGTATTCTAACCACCTGTTCTCTATTTTTTAAATCTATTCACACGCCATCTATGGGTTATGTTCTGTACTAGGATGCTTGATAAACTCATTGTTGATCGAGTGTTATGAACCTTTGACGCTGACGTGCGACTGTTAGGTAAATTCTAGTATTTATGAAACCAGTGCAGTGTCTTCAGTCAGTGTCAATGCAGTCAGTGTCTTGTAAGATCAAAATAAAATTCCTACTGCATGAAACGTTTTCTTTAATTCTTCTAATCTTCTTTAATTTATAACAGAAGAATTAGTTGTAAAAATTTTATATTATTTTATATATATTTGTAACAAATATATACTGTGTTGGTTTTGGTAGAAATAGGTATATTTAAGCTGGTAAATCTAGTGTTAATGTGTTCATTGAAACTGGGACCTATGTGTACCAGACTGCTGCACCAGAGGCCGCCTCAAACAATTATCAGTTTCAATTTTTATATATTTATGGTGAGCAAAACGAATCACAACAAAAATAAAAGATATAGACTAAAAATTTAAAACAAATATCTTAGAACTATTGTTACTCCATACATAATCTTTACTATTACATGTCTACCAAGCTATAATTGCAGACAGTGCATACCTTTTCCTTCACTTCCTCCTCCTCTTCACTTTCTGAAGACGCTGACGCTGAAGAGGCTTCCTTCTCATCTTCGGATTCCTAAAACAATTTAAATAAATAACAGAGCTGGAAACTTATAATCAATCTGGTCTTTGAATCACACAAAAATTATTCACTGGTGTCAATATAACTTCATTATATCACCAGATCCTGTTAATACTAGAAAGACTGAACTTTAGTATATATGTACTTATAACACATATGTATATACCGGAAATGAAGGAGGGGGAGGTAACTACTATTATCAATAACCGCATTTGAGTACATGTCGTACAAAGTCACAAAATTCTGTCATTATATAAATAATTGTTTTTCTAATTGAAATCTAAAAGCAGCATTTTGACTTCTTCGGGCAATCTAGTGTTAACATAGTCAGATTTAACACCTTGACAATTTTCGTTTTTCTGAAATAGTAACCTTAATGTAATGATCCAAAATATAATGATTTTCTCGATATAACGATTTTTTTCCAAATCCCCTAGAACTGCCCGTAGGAGCTTATGCAAAATATACCTTTACATTACGAATACATTTGTTTAAAACCTTTTTATTACGAATTTTCAATCTTTGCAAAATATAAAAATAAAGTATTATTTACCTCTATTTAACGAAATTGTTCGCTATAATGGGGAAAGCAGATTAGTATCTACGTAAAGCTGAGATTAATATTTTTTTAAACCTTCTTAAAACGAATTTCATTATAACAATTTATGTGATATAACAAATTATTTTCTGATTTTAAAATTAACAAAAAGTATCTAAAATATTGTAGTTCCAAATCCGCACGCGGTGGCGCTGCTCAAATTTCCATACAAATCGCTTTAAGCGAACTCGGTTCGAAAGCCAGACTAAAATTCGTGATAAGCCCACTGTAGTCACCTCATCTTCCTCCATCTTCTCCACGCACTCCACTACAATCTTTCCGATTACATCCTTCCTATCAACCAGGTCCACACCAAACTTCTTCTCCAGCTGCATGCGAACAGTCTTCCGAGATATTGTTGATAAATTTGGCGCCTTTTGTAGGATCTCTAAAAGAAATTAATTTCTTTAAAAAAGAAACTAAATATTATCTGGCTTTAAAAGAAAATGAACGTGAGACATATTTATAAATAGACTTCATAAAATTTTACATGTACACCTAAATATTCAAGATTTAACTAAAGTGAAACACATTTTTCAACTTTAGACGCAAACAAATTACTCAAGGTCGAGAGAAACTCCATATAAAATGTCAAACTAATCAAAAATGTCAGAGCATTTCTAATCATAAACATACGAATCGGAACACAAAATGGCTGTCAAGTTCTACATATGTTACACAAAACATAAAAAATAAACCACATACAAATCTAAATTAAACAATACATTTAGTAAATATAATTAAAACCGTATCGTGTTCTTTTCCTTAGATAACGTATCTATCTTTATTGCAGCGAAAATTTCAAATGTTGATATAAATACCGAATACCATAAATATAAATCATCAGTGCCCAAGCCTATTCAGCTGATTATAAAAGTAGACAAACACAAAAATAAACCCGCATTATGTAATTAAACAACTTTTATTTAAAACAATTCTCAATAAAAAACATACTTTCAGAGATATTTAACACAAACTCTGGCTCTAAATCAGTTTTGCATGCATACAAGTAGAAGCCATTACTCAAAAAGTTACACAGGCCTAAAAACAATCCTTTGGTAAAAAATTCGATTTTAAATTATATAAATACTCACTTTCGATTTCGGTTTTAAGATCCTCATCGGTAACGCCGCCCATTTTTATAGTTTACAAAGCGCAAAGTCGGCAAGAGAGGAAATACAAAAAATGCACCCTCTCGACAAAGCAAAATGCGTTTTACAAAACGAAACGCGTTCCGATTAATTCCCCCAAATTATTCCCTGATTCAATAACCTTGATAATGTTATAATTTATATATAATTACGTAATGCAGTTCTGTTTATTATTTAATTTTATTGAACTTTAATAACAATCTAATATCAATATAAAGTTACTTTAGAAACATAAAATAAGAAACCGGAACGTAATAGCTGTCAAAAGTCACCATAGACCAAAAATATTTTAAAAGTGTATTCTGTTAACCCACAAGTTTGTTAATAAAATACAAAATAGACAAAAATTAAATATTTATTTTAAAATTATAAAAAAAACGCTTTCTAATTAACGTCAGTCTTTAATTTCCTTTATTGTAGCTCGATTTCTTTTCCAAATCGAATAATTAAGGCAGGTCGCAAAACCTATCCAAGCGAGGTATGGTAGCATTAAATATGCCGCGTGCGGATTAATTTCATAAAATTTGTACGCACAGGCCGCCGCAACCACGTCCAACGCCACGATGTTTGTTAACGCCTGGAAAATATTCAGATTCACTAACATTTCAATTCAATGTTTTAGGTCTATTATTTACTTACGAGACCAATGTTATGACTTCTGAAGAAGATTGGAGTCCATGTCCAATTTAGTAATAACTGCCCACCATAAAGAGATAGAGGAATAATTGCGTCCTCTGCAAAACACAAACATACAATTAAATAGAATAATATCAAACAAATTCAGCTATTAATGACAAAAAGAAATACAAACCAGAAAACCCATCCAGTTCTTTATACACCATATAAGATGCGTAACCCATTCCAGCATATAACACCGACCAAGTTGGTCCAAATACCCAATTAGGAGGATTCCAGCCAGGCTTCTGAAGCGTCTGATACCAAGATTTCCCATTTGGATCTCTCACTTGTCCTCGCATGGTTAATGCACCAATCCAGCCTCCCACATTAGGAAGGAGTGTAGCTCCGACTAATGGCCAATTTGTCATTATTAAAAATTCTGAAACTATGTGAAAATATTGCCTTATCTATATAACCTTAGCTCTATTAGTTATTGTGCTGCCTATAATATTATTAAACAACGGTCGCTTAGGAACAATATTATTATAATTATTTGATATATTTTTTTACTTGAAATTGTACCACATACCTTTATTATATCTAGTTTGCTGATATTGTAGAATAGGTAGAAATTATCAAAAGTGCAACTTTACCAATATTATTTGCAGCTAAACTAATATTATATCTTTGTTTAAAGATAACACAATATCATTAGTGCGATAGAGATAACAATAAAAGATACGATTTTCACATCGTAATTCAGCTGTAAATTTATAGATGGCGTTGATTACATTTACGTAAAGGTGAATAATTTTAATATCTTTAGGTCAAGGATTTATTTCATTACCTCGTAAAATTTAGCATGTTAGTAATAAACAATTTATAGATGAATAAATCGAATTGCCTTATAAGGTCCATTTGAGATTTTCTAAATATGTAATGTAATATTTTTGATAAGGTCATGTTAATTATAGTATCCAAACGAACACATAAATTATTCTTTATTTTTAATGCGAAAGAGTTATTATTTAATAGAATTACGTTAATAAATAATTTACGCTTATTGTATTTCTTATAATAACGAAACGTTTTAGTCATCTGACTGTCAAACGCTGTCAGGTGAGATAATCCCACAGAATTGGAAAGACCTTGGTTTCTAACATTCTTGACAAGAAAATACTATTTTTTTAATTCTAACACATTGTATCTCCAACGGGCGGCTGGTGTTTGCGCCATTGGACCTTTTCAGAAGAATATACACAGTTTTTAATAGAAACCTTATTGTTTTAAGCTTAATTTTGGTGAGTTTAAAGCCATTTTAATTATAATTATAGTTGTAAAAACAAAACCGGCGTTTATTGCGTATCTATCTATTTTAATTGCGTAATTGGGATTTCACCGCTGCATGTCAGCTAATGAAAACGTAAAATTTACCGTTATTTAACGTTTGCAAGAAGAAATTAGCAGTATTATCATGATTAACTGCTTTTAGGTAGGTTTAGGCGTTATCTAACGTTATCTTTTTCAATATGATTAATTATCAATCATATTGAAAATTTCTGTATAAAGTCGTGTCTATAACGTTCCTTGTACGAAAGATTGGACCACCTCGGAGTTTCCAAATAGAAATAATGCAATCTATAATTACCTATATATTTTTAAAATAAATAATTCACGCGAACACGTTTTAAATTTGTAATATTTCTGTTCGATTTATTTTCTCCGTAATATATATTGCCAATTTAAGTGTATATAGAAAAAAATTAGTTTGTTTTATATAGTGATATTTTGTAATATCTTTCTTTATTAAATTGTTATTTAAAAATAATTATAACAAATGTGAACACAGCCTAATATCTATTTTTAAATTTATCTCCAATGGAGATGGTAATGTAAAAACAACCTAATTCGCGTAGTATAAAGAACAAACTTTGATGCCAAATTTTAACGCAAATATTTCATCATAAGGCTAGTTTCTCAAAGTGGGCTTAGTCACGCTTTGGACTCTGTGAGTGATAGTTGCTTTAAGATGTTTGGAAATTCTGGAAACGAAGAAGGCCAGGAGGAAGTTCAGAATGAGCTCCAGGAGGAAGTCAGTTCTGTCGTTAGGTATGTCATAAAGATAATTGAAAGTTATAGTTTACAGAAGTTATGCGTTTAACACTAGATTTACCAGACCAGTCAAAATGACTGGTCTTGCAAGATCAAATTAAAATTCCTACTGCATGTGACATTTTCTTTAATTCTTCTAATCTTCTTTAATTTATAACAGAAGAATTAGTTTTATGAATTTTATATTATCTATATATATAAAACTCAAAGGTGACTGACTTAGTGATCTATCAACGCACAGCCCAAACCACTAGACGGATTGGGCTGAAATTTGGCATGCAGGTAGATGTTATGACGTAGGCATCCGCTAAGAAAGGATTTTGATCAATTCTACCCCCAAGGGGATAAAATAGGGGATGAATATTTGTATAAATCTTATTAGATTTTCGACTGATTGAACTGAAATTAAAAATTGACACGACAGGAATGGTGATAACTACTTAACACACGTTAAACAAAAGTAAAGCCACACAAACTAAACCTAATTAATAATAATACTTATTAACGCGAGCGAAGCCGCTGGCAAAAGCTAGTTTTATATATATTTGTAACAAATGTATACTTCTTTGGTTTTGGTAGAAATTGGTATATTTAAGCTGGTAAATCTAGTGTTAATAGGTTATTTTCAATTTTAATTTATATACTTTAGTAATTGGGCTCCAATAGAGCGCTTTTACTCATCAAAATAAATATAAATGAAATAAATTGTTACAATCAATTTGATTTAGCTGCTGCATACTGGCATTGTCCACTTACATACTAATGTCACAATTATATATAAATGCAGTATCTGTGATTAAATATGTCGTTTATTCTGAAAGAAAAATATGAGTCTATGCTTGAGTGTGATTCAAGAATAAACTCTCCACTGAACACGATGCTTGAGTGTAGTTTCTGAATAAAGGCCTTAGTCTAATAACATGGCTATATAAATAATAATAAAAATATGATAAGCCACATATGATATGTATTCAAATGCTTTATGAATAGTGTTCATTTGTTTGTTTAATATTAATTTTCATATTATTTAGAGTTAATTTATCACATAAAATGGAAATGTCAGAATAATGAAGTGAAATACAAAAATGAAATTTAACAAAAAAACACATAAATTCAACACACGGAGTAAATACCAGATAAAAATCCTAGGATACTAAGTATTTTTAGGATATATAGTTTTTATAGGATACTTCGTTTTTTAAGTTTAAGCAAGTGCCCCACCCTGCCCCACCCTGGCTATGCCCATGAGTAAAGCACAGTTTGTAAAGCAGTGTTTTTTTAATTTAATTTATTATTGGCCCCATGCTTAGTGTTTTAGAGTGGGTCATGTCTGAGGTAGGCAGTTGATGATTTGTTTTTTGTTTAAATTTAAGAAGAAAAGATCTACTCGTCTTATCTGCAGATTGTCATCGTGTTATGCCGTACTTCTTTGTTATCTAACTAGCAAAAATATATTTAGAAATTTTCCTATCTCGGTGGCCTTGAATCTGAAATGTCCGTTACAAACCTTGAATACTTTACTATCAGCAATAATCATATTGTCGAGTTTAATGTGACGATTAACATAGTCCGAATTAACGAACTAACATTTTGGAAATATAATTCTCTATCTTATGTAAATGGTTTCTGAGATACTCAACACAACAACGAAGAATCTATACAAACAAATTATGTACACTTTAAATACAACTTTAACTCTAGATTTACCAGACCAGTCAAAATTGCAAGATTAAATTAAAATTTCTACTGCGTGTAACATTTTCTTTAATTCTTCTAATCTTCTTTAATTTATAACAGAAGAATTAGTTTTATGAATTTTATATTATTTTATAGGTATATTAGGACCTTGAATAAGTTCTCGCTGTTTTTTTTTGTTTTAAAAAAGTTTATTTAAAATATAAGGCTTACAATGACTTTACTCAAAGTATTGTCCATCATTAGAGACCACTTTCGCCCATCTTTCTGGCAGTAATTGAATCCCCTGTCGAAAAAACTATTCATCTTTTGATGCAATCTATGAATCGACCCATTTTTCGATTTCTTCGAAAGAATAGAAGCGCTGCTCGCTCAAACCATGCACCATCGACTGAAACAAGTGGTAATCGGAGGCGGCCATGTGTGGTGAATACAGCGGGTGGGGTAGAACTTCCCATTGAACCATTTCCAGGTAAGTTTGGACTAGTTCGTCATATAAGGAAATCACTTTGTCGTGTCTCTGCTCGTATAGTGGTCGGTTTTCTTTCAGAGCTCGACTCAAACGCATCAACTGAAGTCCTAACGCTTTTAAACTGTTGACGTATCTACTTACAATGTTTTCCCGAGCTTTACTAGCGCCTAACATGGATCTTGATCAAGCAACGCCTCCAATTCAACGTCTTCAAACTTTCGTCAAAATCATAATTTTCAACCGCCTGAACCAGTCTCAGCATGTCGTATTTGACAGAGCATTGTCTCAACAACAATTCTGTGTGCTTCAGCTGCAGATTTCTTTTGAATAAAGCAGTGCAATAAAATTTCCCGCTAAAACACTTTATTTGACACAAAAGTAGACATTTTCACAGTAGGTAAATAAACACATTGTTGACACTGTGGTGAACTATGTCTATACTATATTTGAGGCTACATATAGGACTACTTAGCTGATGCGTTACCGTACGAAATTCCATACACAGAGTGCCGCTATGTCATCTTTTAAAAAACAGCGAGAACTTATTCAAGGTCCTAATATATTTGTAACAAATATATACTTTTTTAGTTTTGGTAGAAATAGGTATATTTAAGCTGGTAAGCTTAGTGCTAGTGTTAAATAGCTCTGTTGTAATATATTAGATGGACCTTCAATGTCAATAGGTAATATATCCTTCAAGTAACTTTAACATTTAACTACTGAGGTGGGGGCCCCTCAGGTTTTGTGGAAATAAAATTTTTGAATTACTCTAATTAGTTAATTTGTTGATTTTTTAAAATAATTTTAGTTATTCTTGCTGATGTATGATTTCATGTGATTTTTTCCAAACTTTGAATATTATATAGATAGTTGATTATATACGAATAAATTATAAAAAAAATATATTTTATTTAAATACATCCATTGAAGCTAAATATTAAACACAAAACCTTAAAGATTTTTAAATACAAGCGCATATATATACGGGCAGAGGCGGCTCGTCCTAAAGAGCACTCGCGCGAAAATTACAGAAGTAATCTATATTTCTTCATAATACATACTATCCTTACATTACATTCATTCTATTCTACTATGCCTATACAATAGTATATTATATTACCTATATCTACGCCGCTGTAATATAAGTTCTGTAATTTTCGTGGGAGTGCACTGCACCAGCGCTCTTTAGGACGAGCCGCCTCTGTTTACGGGACTCTCATATCATCTTATATTATTGTGGGCTACCTGTGTGATTGCACCTTGGATCTATCTATGGATTGAAGTATAGATTTGTTTTAAGGATTTATTGTGTTACGATAAGAGATAAATGTAAGTAGGGGAATATTAATCTAATCTTTGTTTATGTAATAACACTCAGGTCAAGTGACTCTTGATGTAAACATTGTAATCACGCCGTTTTACACGTAGATATGGTATCAGTTATATTGTTAAAGATTTGTGTTTCGATAATGATACTTTAAGGTTCTTATTGGGAAATAACGCTCGAGGGTGGTTTGATCTGTGATTATTACTTAAGCGCATTTTATTATATTTTATGCAGTAGTAATTATTTATTAATAAATAATAAATCTTTAAACACGACAACCATTTGGTAGTGAAAATAAAATAGTAATATGTTGCATATACTTGTTTATCAAATATCTAGTTTAAACATTATTTTGCATTTTTATTATTGTTATTTATATAGAGTAATGCCCCGCTTTACGCGGGGGATACGTTCCGGAAAAAATCGCGTTAACTGAAATTCTCGCAACCATAGAGAAGTTGATGACTACATTATGTTTATACTCACTCTTTCGCGTAATTTAATAATAAATTTGAATTTCGCGTTATAGTCAAACCGCGCATAACGGGGTCGCGTAAAGCGGGGTATTAATGTATTAACGAAATTGAAATTTTGAAATTGATTGAAACGACTTCTTATAAATGCGCGTAACGAAACGTAATGACAGCTAAGTGACAGTAGACAGTTGCAATGGATTATTATCATTGGTCAAAAATCACGTCAACAATTTTTCGGGCGTGTGATTGGTCTATTTTATTTAGTATGGCTGAGTTTCTGGATAATATATTTTAAATTTAGTGCTAGTGTTGAGCCTTAATTTATTTCACTTTATTTATTAATTAATTTGTTTTTTATTAATTAGTATTATATGGTTTTTCGGATGGGGAGCTTAAGAGATATAGTGCCCCGGGCGCGAGTCAAGCTCGCTACGCTAATGTTGATGGTTGCCTAGTAATTTTAAATTATAAAATGGTTGTATGCATTGTTTCAGTAAAATAAGCACAATGGCGAATTGGCCCGCAATCGGTTCAGTGATCTTGCCCAACGTGGGTGGGATCGCCTCCGGACTGTACTTCGCTGGACAGATCTGCAAGTGCACGCAAGAAGGCCCCACGAAGGCTTGGTGAGTTCTTTTAATATATAGGCAGTCCTCTGTTTTCCTTTCGCGTTTTTTCAGGGTAACTTTGCTTTGGAAATTAGTCGCTAACAAGTAGCACAAATAAACAGACTTAAATACCGCAATTTGGCGTGTTTTTCGTATGTACACACCTACATACGTAACGATTCGAACTAAAACAAAACAGAGCTGCGTTCCGCCACCGCCGACCGCGACGTATAACGAATTTTAGACCGTTAAAACGAGGAATGGTGTCAATATTTTGATTTCCATAAAACGAGGACTATATATATCTGTATATTTTATTTATTTATTTATTTAAAACTTAGTACAACAGTACAGGCGAGCTTAATGTCAGGTAGCATTTTCTACCAGCCAACCTATAAATATTTATTAACCTTTAAGCACCGACGTGCATTTTTTGTAACGTTAGTACCGACGTGAGGTCTGAGAGTCCGCTTATATTATGTATTGTTTTTTAATGAAAGTGTTGATTTAAATATTTGTTTGTGCAATATGATAGAAAATAAGGGTTTTTAAGAAAAAATAATTATAGAAAGACAACGAACTTTATTATATTTTTAAATTTAACACTACAATCATATTTGGATTGAATTTTGGGGGAAAATCCGACTAATAGATATAAAAAATCAAAACACAAAAAATAATCCCTTTAGAATAACAAAAAATAGTATTTCTTACTTAAGACTAATATAACTTTAAGAAAAAAAAATATAGTAGGAACATAAAACTTCTGGAAAAAAAATGTCCACAATTGAACTACCCCTTAAATTCTAAGTACAGTCAGGGCGCACTTGCTTCGCGCAATGTAAAAAAATATGCTTTTTGCACGAATAACACCTATACGTCAATTTTCTTTTTAGTTTAGGTTGACAAAAATCTTCGCCAATGTTGTCAACCTCAGATCCAGCTCTGATCTGATCTGCGATCCAGTTCTCAATCATTCGCGTATAATCTGGATTAAATTCATTTATACCTATCCGAGATCTCCTTGAGTGATGTTAATCTGTCGCAGAACTATTTCTTTTACTACCTGAAGGTCCTGATCTATCCATAGTTTACACTATCTGTATAAATAACAGTTTACTGTAACAAAGTAATAAAACAAAAAACTTACGTAAGTACCGACGTGAGGGCCTGAGACGCCGCGTCGGAATTTCAAATCGTAATTACTCACCAAATCCACGCGCGACGTCATGCCTTCCTGTTTCGATGTGAAAGTGATCACTGTTCTTGCAGCTACAGAAAAGCTGGGATCAGAATTTGGCGGGGAAAGGGGTAAAGTAGCGAATCAGGTGCCTGCCGGGGCCTGTCAGACCGCACGTCGGTACTTAAGGGTTAAGAGAAAAAAAAGGAATATATGTTCTGCTAAAGAGTGGGGATTACTTTTTGATCTTAATTGTAGTCCAGAACAGTCGTCCAGGTTGGCTAGATGGGCTTTCTCAGACCTTGTAGTGATGCATTGGTTCAAGGGGGCTACTCAGGCGCACGAACTTCGGACGAAAATACGGACGTTTCTTACTCAGGAACACTTAAGGGCACGTAATTATGGATTTGACATTTTACACGGGTTTATATGTCAAAATTCACGTAAGCTACAGATATGCCTGAGTAACCCCCTAGAATCTTTTTACACCAGTAGTTGCTTAAAAACCTTCCTATAAGATTATTCTTATATTCTAAGGCTTTGTTCTCTTCCACAAAAAGGTACGACGGCCTGAAGAAGCCCAACTGGGTGGCGCCGAAATGCGCGATGGGACCGGCCACGGTTCTCATGTACAGCAGCATGGGATATGCCTCCTATTTGGTGTACAACGAGTGTGGTGGGTTTACTGGTGAGTTTCATGTTACAATATCTTAATTCAGTCAGTCTGCTAATGCTATTTTGTTGATACACAGTAGAACCTCGATATGATAAAGACCAAGGGGAACGTTAAATAATTTGAGTTATTGAGGTTTTTACTTTATTACTTCATCTTATTCTTGTGTAGCTTTAATTAAGCATGTTTAAAAAATTAATACAATTAATGTAAATATAATTAGTAGCACACCAATATACACTATATGTACAATGTACATATAATGAGCCTTTATTATGAGTATTTGTTTAATATATATATATATATATCTATATATATAAAACTCAAAGGTGACTGACTGACTGACATAGTGATCTATCAACGCACAGCCCAAACCACTGGACGGATCGGGCTGAAATTTGGCATGCAGGTAGATGTTATGACGTAGGCATCCGCTAAGAAAGGATTTTGATCAATTCCACCCCTAAGGGGATAAAATAGGGGATGAAAGTTTGTATAATTCTTATTAGATTATTACGCAGACGTAGTTGCGGGCAACAGCTAGTATATTTATAAAGCCTACCTATAAAATTACATAAAAATGAAATTTTAATTATAGGATAGGACGGCATGCTCAAGGTGATAAAGGGATAGATACTACACTTCTAATAAAATTACAAAGATACATAAAAATAAAAAAAAAACAAGAACCAAATAGATGTAAGGAAGAGGAGAGAAAAAATCTAAAAAAAATATGTCAATCTGGCATATATATCTATGTTTCGGCTAATCAAATATAGTTATTCAAAGTTTGCAATGTACTCTTTCAGAGGATGCAGTTCTCCCCTTGACCCTGTATGGAGGACAGCTGCTGCTGAACTGGGGTTACGCACCAATATTCTTCGGACTGAAGGATATCAAATTGGTATGTGGTTGGGTTTTAACAAATCCCCGGCATGTCAAGCGGCAACTGTGATAGTGTCTTGTTCACTTCTTCTATTGAGATGTAATAATGTTAAGGGGTCATTTATAAACACGAGTTTTATGATTTTTTGACTCTTTTTATTTTTATTTTTTTGTGGTCATGTTATTATATTTAATTTTGGGACTTTTATTCTATAAGAATATTATTGCAACAAGTATTGACAACATTTTCTTGTAATTTGATTCGCCTAAGTAGTAAATTGTGAATACTATTGTATTATTTTATAACTTTTTAAATAACAGTAAAAACTTCACGAATAATTTTGGGTATATGTATTACGATCCATAGATTTCAAATATGGCATAACACTAAAACTATGGAAATTGCGGTTATCATTTTATTCTCCGGGGACGGCGATATTATATTTTTAAATGTGATGTCACGATATTTGGGATTCGTCGATCCCCCCACTTCTGTTAACATGTGGCGTAGTATATATATATACTAGCTTTTACCCGCGGCTTCGCTTATTATATATATATATATATATATATATATATATATATATATATATATACCTATCACACTTCTGGGTTAAGTAATTAAATAGGTAAGTATAGAAAGTATAAAAATAAATATCGAAAAATTCCAAACAGCTGAAACTATAGTCAATTGAAAATATAGCAACAAAATTAAAAAATAAAAAGTATCCTATGTTACTTGTAGTACCTCCAAAAATATGTGTACAAAGTTTCATGATGATCGGTCAAGTAGTTGTTGCGTGAAAACGTAACAAACAAACTCACATTCACATTTATAATATTAGTAGGGATATATCAATTTATGGGTGGCCCCTGAGTACTAGATGTCATTCGTAGCTTCATTGAGAGTGTAAAATGCATTATCATCATTTGACAAGTTATCGTCTGCAGTTAGAAACAGTGGACCATCATTGTGGTAAACTTTGCAGGCCTTTATTGAGATATCGGTGGCGACTGGGGCTCTGGCCGCGACCGCCGTGGCCTTCTCCAAGGTGGACAGGAAGGCGGCCCTGCTTCTGCTGCCGGGTTTGGCTTGGCTGGCCTACAACACCGCGCTCAACCATTTCATCTGGAAAAATAACCCAGAAAAGATCAAGGAACTCGGAGATGACAAGTCTAATTAAGGTATTGGTTTTGTAGTTCCTGTTTGTATATTTTTCTATGGATCTGAAAATTCAGTGTCTGTGCCTAAATTTTATCTGTCAAACTGGTCTGTCATTGTCAACTGTCAACGTTTTATTTTAAGAAGTCTTATCTCTATGTTTTTCGTTGTAATATATTTAATTCTAAAAATATAATTATTAAAATGATAAGCAGATTAAAGAGTTTTAAATTTATTATTACACCATCAGCTAATATAGAAAGCAATGATGGTAGCCATAGACAATGAGTGTTCAAAGTTGCATTGGTACTGAAATCTGAAAACACTAGTAGTAGCGTAGTCGAAATATACTTGGTTGTAATAAATGCTGTATAATTGTACTTTGTTTTTTATTTTGTTTCAGTAATCCAGTGGTTGTCTGCAGAACCAAAGAAATAGATCAAAAATTGCACAATTGTGTTCTACGTAGTCATATTCTCTTTTCTGTTGCTAATTAGTTGATTTTTTAATTATATTTATAATTGACTGGTCTACGGTTTCGAGGAATTACAAAAAAAAAATTAAAAAAAAAATTGTCCGATATTTGTGTACCTTGGCCTCTTGGTGCATTGAAGAAAAGTAGTGTCAGTGTTTTTTGTTCATTCCATATCTATGTAACTGCATTTTTAGTCGTAAAGTGAATTGTTTTCGATGTGTACTTAATTTTGACCAGTATTTTCTTTTATTTAGGAACTTTTTCGAGTAAAGTTTAATAGTTATTAAGCTACGTTATATTTAATTTCTTTTTTTGTCTTTATTAAACAATTTAGAGAAATATTATTTGTTTTCTTTGACTATATACTAGTTTTTATAAAGTTTTATAAATATTTTTTAACTATTAGTTAAATATGTTTTTTTTAATAGGGCGTTACCTCTTCTATCTCCAGTTTTAGTTTGTTCTACTGCTTACGGGACACCCTGTATATAAAGATGTTACAGCGTGTATATTTTAATTTGTTGGCGATCGTAAACTCCTTTTAATTTTTATACGTTTTATAAAAAAGACTGCTGTCAACGTCAATCAGTCCCAATAAAATTGAAAATTTATTGACATGAGGATTTACGTATGAATTAAAATTTTGTAATCTCTTATTGGGTTTTTGCTCGAATACTTGACATTGGCAGAATTGTCTTCATTAGACATCTGAGACCATTAAAGAAGAAGAATAAAATTGAAATAATCGCGAAATATCTGCAATATTTGCTGTCAGAAGTGGGACCATCTCGAATTATTATTATCTGCAATAAATTAATAAATTATGTGTTTGGTTTAGTTTATAAAGTTGGAAAATTAGGGCAAGACACTCGCGGTCACATCTGTGGTAAGACTCTTGAGAAGTTGATTTTGACGAAGTTTGTGCGCGTAACTTTTTGGGATAAAAGAAACAAGGTCACGAGTAAATTGCTTTAGACAAGGATGGAAGAAATAACTGACTAACGGATTCAATAATATTTACTATATCAATGGTTTCTCATGCGTAGATTCAAACTTCAAATGTCACACGAAATAAAATAGACCAATCACACGCTTGAAAAATTGTTGACGCAATTTTTGACCAATGATAACCCATTGCAACTGTCTACTGTCATTTAGCTGTCATTACGTTCTGTTACACGCATTTATAAGAAATCGTTTCAATTGTTACTTATTAATATATAAATAACAGAAAGAAATAAAATACAAATTAATGTTTAAACTAGATATTTGATATATAAGTATTTGCAATATATTAATAGTTTATTGTGATTACTGTCTAATGGTTGCCATGTTTAAATAGTTTTTTTTAATATATAAAGTAGAATAAAATACATTTAATGATCAGCTGACGATCAAACTACACTCAGGCGTTATACAAGCCTACAGTTTTCTCCTGTAAAAGTGAGATTTCATATATCTTACCACTTTAACAAGACCTGGTGATATAGCCTTGAGTAAGTATATATTGAGCGTTTAATAATTACCTCCTTGTACGAAGCCACTATCAAAATATTATTAATTATGTGACAAGCCCTAAGATAGGTAAACTACCAAGTTAGTTAGTCTCTCCTTTAGATTTATAGTCAATTTAAAGGCTGCTATTTCAACTATAGCTTAACACTTTATTAATAAAACTACGATTATTATTATTAATTATTAACCTTTACTACTGAGGTGGGGGCCTCTCAGGTTTTGATGAAATAAAATTTTTCTATTACTCTAATTAGTTCGTTGATTTTTTAAAGTAATTTTATTTATTCTTGCTGATTTATGATCTCGTGTGATTTTTTCTAAAAAAAACTGTTTTTTAAACTTTGAAATGATAGTTAATTATATACAAATAAATTGTAAATAAATATTTTATTTAAATACATCCACTGAAGCTAAATATTAAACACTAAACCCTAAAGAAATTAAATCCACCTCAGTAGCTAAAGGTTAATATATTTATTATATGTCGTATTTATATTGGTTGATAAGTAATATAATATTTCAAAAAACAGGTCCAACACCAATCTTAGGTAAGAGTATCCCATATTAAAATTAACTAACGTATATCTATAGTTGAAATAGCGGCCCCAAAATTGATAACTACAAAGTTAAACTTTGTTCATTCTGCGATTGTTATCGTTTGACGAAGTTAGTCACAATTGATTGAGTTACTTCTGTTGCGTCTTCTTGTCGCTGATTATTCATGCCGATATCCCAGCGAACTGCAGACGGTCATCTCCGCTGTGCCTATAGTTAAATATCCCCATATCGCTCGGTTCTATATAGTTCATTTATTTATTTATAAAGCCTACCTACAAAATTACATTAGAACTACATATTATAAAAAGGATAGGATGGCATGCTCAAAAAGAAAAAAAAAGCAGGTTAAGGGGCCATTCAAGTATTACGTAAGCAGATTTTTTACAATTATCCCCCCCCCCCCCCCTTTGTCATTAAAAGTAAGCAAACCTCTTCCCCCCCATGCTTACGTAATCATTGGTACCTATATGCATTTTTCTTTTAATGTATTCTTTTTTTTATTGATATGTGGCGGTCGATTCTACTAGCCGAAAATACTTATTTAAGAAGATTTGAGGTTTTGACGTTTAGTCTGTCAGTGTCATCTTTCTTGTTTCTTCTTGTCTTTTTATCGCCACAATGCATTGTGATAATTATATATTTTTAATCCGTAAAAATCCGCAATATTAAAACACACAAGTATCTCTAAAAGTGGTGACCCAACGACTTTCGAACAACGCAACCAGAAGATACACTTATTTGTGAAGTTATGAAGTTAACTGCAAATTTTGAGCTTGGTATATGTAGACATTCTAAGATCCCTCGGTCGTCATCTAATATACGGTGATTACAGGGCGCTTAATGCCGCTACAATGCCTAACAGAATCAGCTCTTCACAACATGGCCAATTAAAAGTATCAACAAAACACATAAGAAGCGGAATCGGCAGTTAAGATCCTGTGCCTTGCAAATTTTCTCATGTATTTATGGATGTTGTTGGACCTCTTCCACCATCCAATCATTATACATGTTATTAAATATTATTAATCGCTTCACTAGCTGGCCAGAAGACTCTGCCACGGACATGGAAACCTTCGCTTTCAAACTTAGAGAACATGTTCGTGTACTTAAGTCAGTTAATGCAAAACATCATTCAACTCAAAATGCTGCTTTCTTTCATCCAGAACATCAAAACGTAGCATGCTTTTGCTCATCAAGACAACATCATGTGTTAAGTATTTTCAAGACTGTAACAACATATCACTGGCCGCAAAATACGCTTTCTGGATATATATTCTTCTGAATTTACCGAGAGGGGAGTACTTGTGGCGGTCGATTCTACTAGCCGAAAATACTTATTTAAGAAGATTTGAGGTTTTGACGTTTAGTCTGTCAGTGTCATCTTTCTTGTTTCTTCTTGTCTTTTTATCGCCACAATGCATTGTGATAATTATATATTCTTAATCCGTAATAATCAGCAATATTATTTCACATAAGTTTTACTAAAGATATAATTGCTGACGTAATCACGATATCGACCCCCCCCCCCACCATGTCATCAAAAATAAGCAAAGCAAAGACTCCCCCGCCCCCCTCGAGCGCTTACGTAATACTTGAATGAACCCTAAGTATCATAATGTCATAAGCTACTAACATTATTAATTACGTTATTACATGGATACGCCTTATGAAATGAAATTAAAATAGTTTATTAGCATAGGCACTAAAGATGTGCGCTTGCTCATCGTCAGAATCTATAATGGCTTCGGAAAGGCGTATGACGAGAAGAAGACCACAAGAAACTCGCCAATTGTAGCCTGTAAAAGGGATATATATCACACGACGACTGATTTCTAAATCTAAATATATATAACTCAAAGGTGACTGACTTAGTGATCTATCAACGCATAGCCCAAACCACTGGACGGATCGGGCTGAAATTTGGCATGCAGGTAGATGTTATGACGTAGGCATCCGCTAAGAAAGGATTTTGATCAATTCTACCCCCAAGGGGATAAAATAGGGGATAAAAGTTTGTATAAATCTTATTAGATTTATTTCATTCATTATTACGCAGACGTAGTTGCGGGCAACAGCTAGTAAATAAATAAGACATAAAATAAACCTTAAAGAATTCATTGCATCGTAAAATCAAGATCACTTTTAAGGAATGTTATATATTATGTAAGTTATGATTAGAGGGTAGTTATCTAAATCTTTTGTATGAATTGTATGATAGTACGTGACTACCGCATTTTCTAGCAGTCGTTAACAAGTACGATAAATGATCACACTCAAGAATGACACACATTACACATCAAGGAACAAACTTATGAACATATAGTTTTATTGAATTGTGGTATACTTATTTATGATCGTTTTTAGCTGGATATGAGAGGAGTGTGCCCTGCCAGTGTTCGACTCTTCAAGCCGGGATAGTGGAGTCGATACTGCACGTGGACATCTGTCTGTGGTTAATGTTGTCTCTACTCTAGCTTAGGACCTTGTGGAGCGTTGTCATACGCTAGGTAACTCTAAAGAAAAGCTGGAGTTAGATCGTCGATTGAGTAGGTATAGGGGTTTTAGATCAGTGATTCTCAAAGTGTGAATTTTAGATATATAATAAAGTTAATATTAGTTTATTTTTTTTTGTGTGCTGCTAAATTTTGAAATCGCCGCAACAAAAAAAAGGTTGAGGATCACTGTTTTAGGCAATAAAACAAAACACCAAAAGAAAGATTAAAATTTGTATATTTGGTACGTCGCGTATAGTTTTTTCATTATTTTCAAATTTACAATAAATATTTGAAAATTAATAGTATTATCAATAATATCTTAACATATATATAAATATATATAATTTTAATTAACTCAAAACAAGTGACAGTCAACAGTTTAACTACATAACTATAATTACATTTAAAATTAAATTTATTTCGAAAAACAAATTATATCGCCTTTTTTTATTTCCTTCCATTGGTCGTTATACGCCGGCCTTAGTATGTTTACTATTGCGAATGTTTTTTCATTCTACCCGCACTTTGATCAATTTTTGTATCGTATTTTGAATTTTAAGCGTTCTTTAACCTCTCAACCAAGTTAAAAGTCTTTGTGTGATGTACTAATGCATTTATTTTGATTAATTTGAATCGTCATAACTCGTTTACAGCTACCGTAATCGATAATGACTTATCGGATTGAAAACTAAATGCATTAGGTGATAAAGGCTTTTAAATTGAACCTTTGGATAGAAGCTAAATTATATAAAATAAAACATATATAATTTTTGTAATTATGTCGAAATAAATCACATGATGTATGGGCTCAGTACATAGCGTGTGATTTAACGAAATAATTACCTTTTTTTACCCTTAGCGTTGGTTTATACGGGCGTTACAATTACTACAGGTGGGAGGCGCCAAACTTTAAATATTTATTTTATAATATACTGTTCAAAAAAGAATGATTAAGTTGTATATAAAACTGGAGAGTTTTTTTTAAATACACGATTTCAATATATTTGCGTTTATTCATACTGAAAAAATCCATTTTAAACTATAAATAAACATTTTAAATATTTTGCATTCATTTATTTTTATTATTGTTTTGAAAAATCTTATATAATTCAGCAGATAATATTGATCGTACATTGTCCAATGGTAACGGAAAAAAATAACTTAATTAAGATTAAATTATCAACATACGTGATTTACGTTATCTTAAAAAGCAGTTTAATTGGGACATAAGTCGTATAAAAATGTAGTAATTTAACCAATAACTGCTAATCATAGCTCGAGGATTGTTTTTCGGATTTCGTACGTAAATTTTTATTATAAAACCTGATTGCGGTTTAAGAGAACTACCCCTTTTTATACAAATAAAATATATAAATACCCTCATTTTAATAGGTTAACAAGGCAACAAATTCAATTTTCAGTAAAGTGTGACGCAACCCGCCTATTTTCAAAAATAACGCTCGTATAAACACTGCCTTAATATTGTTACTTCGCATTCGTATATAATAAATTCATTTTATTCTAACAATAGCTTAGAACGTAATTAAAAATAATTGTTTAACAAACGTAATAATATAATAATTATTTATTATGGAAAAAGGCATAGGCAGACGTGTTAGAAAACAATAAAACACCGATTAAACAAATTCAACGAAGATATAACACACTTTTAATGAATTGGAGTTATAGCTTCAAACTTTATTTCGGAAACCTCAAAAAACCAGCACGAGGGAGGTTTATAAGGAGGTTTTAAATTAATAATAATACTAACAAAGCCTATCTATGCACTATTTCCATAAAAAAAGAAAGATCACGTTTTTTTTATTATGGAAGACAAAAAACAACTCGACAGAATCATTTTTTTAAAATAGAAATATTACTACTTATAAATATACCACAAAACTAACGGAAATCGTATTAGCCCCACTGTCCACGGAAACGTATCATGAACGCCTGCAATAGAAGCTAGAAACGCCTCCCTGGACTGTGGGCTTTAGACTGGCCCTAACATATTAATTTAATGTGACAATTTTGTGGATAACATTGGAACTTTTTTGCAGTCCAAGTAAATTAATTTAGAAGGTTTTATTAGACAATGTTTATTGGGTTTCTATTGAAATAACCTCAATTTATAATTCTTGAACTGAATTAAGAGAAATATTTAATATACACAAAGAATAACAACTATAGCTATCCTGTAAAATTGTGTTTTTAATATGTCCTGGTGATATAATTTCGTAGTTTTTTTTTAAAAGTGTACTTCGAAATTATTCAGAAAATTTTCGTCATGTAAATTAATAATGCAGGGTCAGCCTCATATCAATCGCTTATATATAAAATTTACTATTAAAATTTAATTTTCTAAATACAATACTAATTATAGTGGATTTAGAATTATCTCGTTGTTTTTTCATTTGTTTTTATTTATAATAATTATTATCATAATAAAAATTGCTTATTATTTATTATTATTATTATATATTTTAAAGAAGGAAGGTTTAAAAAACTGTAATCAGTCGATAGAGGGGGTTAGTATAAAACATTTTAAAAAACAATTCCGCAAACTATTTTCTTGGAGATTTCTTTTTTATCACAATGACAACTTAGACCCCTTACCCATGGAGGCATCATTTTGTTATACGTTTTGGGCCAATATATATTTATAGGGTAGCATTGTCTGACGTTAGTTAAGCTGGAGCACACTGGAACACAGTCAAAACATTATTAATGTAATGATACCTCCGTGAATATCGAGTCTTAAGGAAAAAATAATTATATTAATTATTTATTACGTATATTTAAAAAATTTAATAACTAAGTTAATTTTCTTAAAAATATTGTTTATTGGAAACCATATTGTACTTACCGAAATTTTTTGACGTTTTTCTAGTATTAGTTATTTGCAAGTAAAACTCTAGTTGAAATGTATCGCAAGTCAGAACAGTTAGTTCCCAATAAACAAACGCTTAAATTTAAATAATTAAAATATATCTATAATAGAATATTAGCAGGAAATATTTGGTGTTCGTTTTTATACTAAATTTAATATATTTATATTAAGTACATATTTACATTATTATAAATAAGCTTTCAGCTTAAAAGGTACAGTAAGTATGACTTTAGCTCGAAAGCACTAATCGTACAAAATTATTTTGCTTATAATTCCCGCTAAAACATGATGTATGATTTGAAGACACGAGTGATGAAGGTTTCGGAGCAAATAATAAGGATGCATTAAGACAACACACACACACACACACACACACACACACACACACACAAGAGTAGGTGGCTGGTTTTAGACACTGTATTGACAAGTTTTATTCAGGAAGCAGTGATACCCATATTCCTATGGAACAATATCTTTTTTATAAATAGGTTAAATAAGCGAGACTACATACTAAAAGATACAAACATAATTTAGTAATACAGTGCAACCTTAATATAACGATACTGAAAGGAATCACAAAATAATTCGTTATATCAAGTAATTTGTTACAATGAGGTTTGTTAACACACACACACACACACACACACACACACACACACACACACACACACACACACACACACACAAAAGAGTAGGTGGCTGGTTTTAGACACTGTATTGACAAGTTTTATTAGATTATTCCTATGGAACAATATCTTTTTTATAAATAGGTTAAATAAGAGACTACATACTTTTTTAGTAATACAAAAAATTAACGATACTCACAAAATAATTCGTTATATCAAGTAATTTGTTACAATGAGGTTTGTTATACAGAGGTTAGATTGGTCTAGGATTCGTTTTAACAAAAAATTAATCTCAGCTTTACGTAGGTACTAACCTGCTTTCTCTGTTATAGCGAACGATTTCGTTAAATAGAGGTTAATATTTTGCAAAGATTGAAAATTGGTTAAAAAAAGTTTTTTTTAACAAATGTATTCGTAATGTAACGATATATTTTGCATTAGCTCTTACGGGCGGTTGTAGGGGACTTATAAAAATTCGTTAAATCGAGGAAATCGTTACATTAAGGTTACTCTGTGTAAACATAAACCGATAGTCTAATTACAGTCATACATTAATTTGGAACGCTAAGCTGTCATTATTACATCATTAAATGACAGTAGAGTCCTCCAAACAGTTCTAAATATTTGAAATTAAACTGTACGATTCTTGCTATCGAGTTAAAATCATAATCGACGTTCAGGAAGTCATTAAGAATTAGTCTTGATCAAATAATACATGTAAAAATGAAAAAAAAAACTGTTTTGAATCAATTCTAATAATAGCATACATAAAAATATTTTTTAATTAAATTATACAGGACCATGAAATTTTTTTCAGGGGCGTTATATCACATCAGAGCTCCAATATGTTTTTTTGGGTCGCTAATCACAATTCGGGTATGAGATTAGCTAACAGAGTCTCAATAACTAAAAAAAGTACCTAATACCTCATCAGAGTTGATGTCTGAAACTCTATACATATATAGTCGTCGAGGCGAAGCCGAAGCGACCACACGTATCCTGATGATGCCACGTGAAGTGGCGAAACGCGTCAAGACAAGTTATTGAATATTGGTGGAGGTTATTTTCCTTCATCGACCTAATGTAGCGGGAATTATAAGCAAAATAATTTAAAATAATTTCCTTTACCTTTCAATGTAGGTTTCTTACCACTATTTTAAGCTTTTTGATTTATTGTTTTTTTTTTGAAATTAGGAAACTTTGTGGTCCTGTTTTATTAACAAAATATATTTTCAGAAACGTGTTTCATAAGGTAGACATGCATACGCAGGTACGATGTCGCGATCTCCAATTTAATAACGACCTTATCTACTTGAAAAAAATTGAAAATAAACATTTATAAAAGGCGTCTTTTTAATGTCAGAAGAACTGTAAATATTTGTAGATTGTCTTAACTTTATCAGGGTTTAAACTCTTTATTGCTTTGTTTTTTTTTTATTATACAATTAATATAAAGTTTTTGAGAGGATTATTGACTCATCACATGTAGGTACATGTCACTCAGTACATGTGAGTTATCGAAAAAAAAATTAATTAATTATATATTTTAAATACATTCCCAATCTTTTACAATAATCAATTATTAATAAAAAATAAATTAACCGTTTTTTTAAATTGTATAATACAAAAAATAAACAAATTCATAAATAATTAAAAACTTCGCAATTCGAACGGTATCTCAATTGGTACATAATTAAAATTAATAAATTTAATTAAACCAAATCAATTAAAAATGTTTCATTATCCACAAATATATAGCGGTTAGTTAAAATTTTATTTTTACGATGAAATTCTTCTATCAGGCAATTATATATTTAACGCTCGAGTTAAGTTCCAAGAGGACATTACATTTCTAATACATGATTCCAGAAAAAAAAAGTCAATAAGTACCAATGTACTTTAACACTAGGTTTACGGACGTTTTCTATATACTTATTTCTACTAAAACGCGTCAATTTGACGCATATCGTAGCGATAGGTATACCGCATAGACAAGTTCAGTAATTCAACACTTTTAAAGAAAATAGACCTCAATATATATTTCCCTCGATCAATGAATAAAAGTCATACAAAGAGATAAAATAAAAAATTAAACAGTTTTTGGTAATTCTCTGATAAAAGTCAAAATGCGTCAAATTGACGCGTCCCGTAAACCTAGTGTTAAGCTTTTTGTATCAATATAATATACTAGCTGTTGCCAGTGACTTCGTTCGTGTAGTAATGTAGATATAAAGTATTATGAAGTTTAAATTTTAACATGAAAAAGCAGTTATTTAGGCATAACTGTAATAGTTAGACATATGGTATCGCAGACTTTTTTGTTGATATTGATGTCCTCTATAAAACTGTAATACATCACTTTGCTATATTGTCAATAATTTCCGCAGCGTACGCAATATAATGATTTTTTTCACATTTTGAATTACATTATTGAAATTTCCATCCGGGTTTTTGAAAATATTCTATAGTCTATGTTCAGTGTACGATTCTAATGGTAAAAGAATTTTTCAAATCGGTCCAGTAGTTTCGGAGCCTATTCAATACATACAAACAAACAAACAAATGTTTTCTTTTTATATATTAGTATAGAATGACTTTATACTTCTCAGAAAGTATTTTATTCCGATAATGTTCTAAAAACGCCACCTCCGTGCTTGGGGATCTACTCTAACATTACATAAAATTTAATTACTTTTCCAAATGAACTCCCGATTAAATCTAGTAGGTACTGATCTGAGATTAATTTCGTTTCGTTTTTTTTAATGAATGCGTAGGTAGACCCCTAATATTTTCTCATATTTTTTCATTACTAAACAGAAAAATATAAAAATAAATATATAAATATAAATACTTAATACAATGTTAAAAAATTGTACTAGTTTTTTATCAAATCCTTGTAGTGAAATTGCAGTTTAAATCCTTAATTACTAAAAAATAAACTATAGTATAAAAGAAGAGGAATTTAATTCCACACAAATTATTAATAAAAAAGGACCTTAAATTGATTATTTACTATTTACTGAAGGCAGAAATGTCTAAAAGAATTTTTCTTTAAAATATAAAGTAAAGAAAAAATCTAGTCCTACTATTTAATTTAGCGTGATATTTACATAACAGTGTTGTACTTAAATTTAAAAATTTAATTCATCGATATCGATAAAATCGGTATAATTATATCAAATCGCGTTATTATTAGAAAAAAATTAATAAACTTAAAAATATGATTTTTTGCAGATAATTCTAGAAGTCTTTGTTATATTCATTTATTGCAAATTATAAAGTCATTTCAAATCTTATGAAAGCCTTGAATCACAAATCATAACATCTAATAGTCGGGTCACAGGCTGACTGCGCATTTGATTTCATTCATAACTCAAATGTGTTATTATTGTCCAAGAGTACTGGTGATGCTCTAACGCACGTTGTAAAGACCTGGTGCTGCTCTCCGCTGAGCCATCATGATGCGATTACTAACACATCTGTAGCAGCACAGGTAAGCTAAACATCACTTGAACAAAATCCGTCTAAAAGCTCTTCGGAAATCTTTATTGAATATCGTGTAAATAACCGGATTCAACACCGAGTTCATATAACCTAACCAGAAAGCGATCGCGAACGCACTCTCCGGTATCACACAAATCCTGCAAGCGGCCTTCAAGATGTATAAAAAGAAGAATGGTAACCAGCACGCTATGAAACTACCCATTATTAAGCCTAATATTAGAGTAGCTCGTTTCTCCTTCTTTCGAGCCAATCTTCTCTTCTCTCTTTCTGGATCTCTTGGTTTGTGTTGTTTGGGCAGAGCCGGTTCTAACTCCTGCTTATTAGGCTTAGAACTCTCCTTTTGTCTTCTGGAATTGTCTGCCTTTTTCCCGAATATAGGCTGACATATTCTTAGTTTTAATGGTTTTACTACTGCACATCTGCTTACTACTCCTGAGTCCGAGCTTGAAGGGTCAAATTCGGAGACCATGTCAGTGTCAATAGCCACACTTGGCGCTCTGCACCTCTGTTGCTGAAGCTGTATCTCACCATTCACTGATAACGTCGAACTTCTTAAGGGGCATTGTGCTAATGGATTTCTTGTCACTTGCGCTGATGTTACTACCTGAAATAAATTAACCAATTTAAAAATATTCAAGACAATTTTTGTACATATTCGATGTCTACAATATACAAACACTTTCTAAACAGCCTAATTCTAAGTTCAGGGATGTAGGTTTTAGTACATAAGAACGTGTGGCGGTCGATTCTGCAAGCCGAAAATACTTATTTAAAAAGATTTGAGGTTTTGACGTTTAGTCTGTCAGTGTCATCTTTCTTGTTTTCTTCTGATTTTTTGATTGCCACAATGCATTGTGATAATTATATTTTTAATCCATTTTAATCCGCAATATTATTTCACACAAGTATATCTAAAGACGTTTTATTCATATACATGTTGGAAAGGCAAAAATAAACTGTTAAATAATTGTTATATATGAGTATGTAAGAATAAAAAAGCTAACAGAAAACATAATTGTACAAGAATAAATAAGCATATTTTTATCGATAACGTTAAATATCGATAAACGTAACATCTCTACATGGACATATCAAAAAACTATTTAAGCAGAACGTACATTCGGAGTGCGAGCTCACATTTTAAAAGGAAAATTAGTAAAAAAAAGTAGATACCTTTAACGTGTCCTTTCTCTCTTCTATAGGGGGAGGTATGGTGTCTCCGGCTTCACTCGTAGATATATCGGATGCGAAGTCACACGTCACTGTTGGTATCTGAACGGGTTGTGTTTCGATCGTGGCTATTTGTTGATTTTCCCTGAAATAAATATATCACGTAAACTTAATTTACAAATACTACTAACATTACTTTAAGACCTATGTTACTAACCATGTTTATGGCAAATAAATGAATTTGAATCTTGAATTCTGGTTCATTTAGTGTGGCACTTAGGTCCGTATTAAAAAATAACGCTTGAGTCCGATCATTACTTAATATCCAGTTTAAATATTAATTCTTTCTGTTATTTATATATTAATAAGTAACGATTGAAACGATTTGTCATAAATGCGTGTAACAGAACGTAATGACAGCTAGGTAACAGTAGACAGTTGCAATGGATTATAATTGGTCAAAAATCACGTCAACAACTTTTGAAGTATGTGATTGGTTTATTTTGTACACTACTGAATGACATTTGAAGTTTTTAATTTTACTCAGAGAATCTATTCTTGAAGCTTATTTTCGTATTCGATAATGGCTGCAATGCTTCCGAAATGTATATTATGACTTCGCTTGACTGAGACTGTTTGTGTGATGGTAAAACATGGTTTATAATAACGTATCGAAAGGAAAAGGTTCTGATTGATATCTCGTACAGATGTACACAATAGAGCCTTTCCCGAATTATAAGTAATCAAATTCGTTACCTATTATTGGAGTTATTATCGACCGGCATTGAAGGCGTCGCAGGCATTGGACGCGTCCCTTTCGCCGGATGACTGAAGCTCGTTTGCTGTTCGTTCTATAAAAAAAACCATACAAATATATTATACACAGAAATACAATTAGGCTTCGAGTCTACCCTTAACTTTAACACTAGATTTACCAGCTTAAATATACCTATATCTACCAAAACCATTTGTTACAAATATATATAAAATAATATAAAATTCATAAAACTAATTCTTCTGTTATAAATTAAAGAAGATTAGAAGAATTAAAGAAAATGTTACACGCAGTAGATATTTTAATTTGATCTTGCAAGACCAGTCATTTTGATCACAAATATACTTTATTTGTGTGTGTGTGTTACAAACTTGAATAGCGCCATCTATTGCCGAGTAGAAATACTTACAGGTCTAGACCTAGGGTTTTTCCTGATGCCTCTTCTTGCTCTTGCTTTTGCGGCGTAATAAATCCTAATGTAAACGAACACCATTATGCAGGAAGGGATATAGAAGCTGCCCAGCGCCGAGTAGACCACGTAGCCGATGTCGTCTGACACCTAAAACAATATATTCTTAAATCAGTACCAAAATAAAAGGTTAATTCTAATAGAATAAATGTTTAGAAGAATATTTGTAGTGATTTCGCTATATCCCAAAAGATGGCGCTATCTAAAATGAATCACACATGTCATGTCAATATTATATTTGAAAACGTTAAACTTTGGTCGAATGACCGCTACCTTCCTTTTACGTTTGTTATTTTCTAAGATAAAATTTTAAGTACAATATTTTTTTTATTACTTCAAGAAAATTCCATATTCCACTCTATCACCGGCATGTCAATCAGGTTACCGATCAAGCGAATGGACGGGAACCCTTCGCGAGCAAAAATATAATGGTCGCGAATAAACAATATTGTTTATAAACATCCCTTACTAATATAAATGTGAATGTGTGTTTGTTTGTTTCATTATCATTTCATATTATTAAAAGTGTGCGAATAATATCGTAAATATTTGTTCATTTATATAAAACTAGCTTTTACCCGCGGCTTCACTCGCATTTAAGTCATTAAATAAGTATCAGAGATCATTTCAATAGAATATTTCGGCTGGGATTATATATTTTAAAAATATACTACATACAATGATGTTTCCTAACCTCAAAAATTCAAATAGTTTTATACTGCATATATAAAAATGACAGACGGAAATAAAAATAAATATAGGAAAATTCCAAACAGCTGAAACTATAGTCAATTGGAAGCTATAGTAAAAAATAATATTTTTTAAAATAAAAAGTATCCTACGTTACTTCTAGTACCTCCTAAAATATGTGTACAAAGTCTCAAGATGATCGGTTAAGTAGTTGTTGCGTGAAAACGTAACAAACAAACTCACATTCACATTTATAATATTAGTAGGGGTTATAGTTTTTAAATTAGATATTAATGTACTCATATACTTATTATAAGTACATTTGCTTTCCAAATATAAAAAGAATTTAATTTTTAAATATACCTAAGCCAAAAAGGAAGTTTAAATTCCGTTCTCAAAGACAATTCAAAAACAAATTTTCAGGGATTCCTTAATTCCTGCCCTTTTAGACTTATTCATACGGAAAAATCTCAATTTGGTCCACTTTTTTTAAATAATATTTTTGTGCGCAAATCAAAAGGATTAGGTGCGTTTTATATTTTCTTTTTTATCTTTGAATTTTGTTCTTTAAATACTTCCGAATTAGTTTGGTCATTGCTTTTAAACGCAAACCAGTTTCGTTTCAGAACGCACAATTCATCATAGTGTAAGCAGTATAAAACTATTTAAATTTTTGTGGTTAGATGCCACTTTATTATTTTAGATCTTACTGATACTTATTTAATGACTTAAATGCGAGCGAAGCCGCGGGTTAAAGCTAGTATTTACATAATAATAGATGAAGCTATCGTTTAACGTCATAGTTTGATCGTAGGACATATACTTGGCTATAAGAAAATCCAATTAGTAGTTCATTTTTACGAACTAATTTGTTTAAGGGGTCATTCAAGTATTGCGTAAGCGCTCGAGGGGGGCGGGGGAGTCTTTGCTTTGCTTATTTTTGATGACATGGTGGGTGGGGTCGATATCGTGATTACGTCAGCAATTATATCAATAAAAAAAACGAATACATTAAAAGAAAAATGCATATAGGTACCAATGATTACGTAAGCATGGGAGGGGGGGGGGGGAAGGTTTGCTTACTTTTGCTGACAAGGGGCAGGGGGGGGGGGGGTTAAATAATTGTAAAAAATCTGCTTACGTAATACTTGAATGGCCCCTAATCTGTCATTTCAGAAGGCTTGCAGCCATTATTGGGTCAGTCTGTCTACCTCTGTTTATAAAGCATGAAAAGTCGTGAATGATCATGTTATCGACTGTAAAATAGTATATTGATCAATATTAATGGAAACGTCAGAATTTTATGACGTCGTATTTCACGAATAACTGCTTATTGACTTCAATAAATTGTTTAATTAACTTCTGAATTGAAATTGAGAATGAAATGTTAGAGCGGGCGAGCTATATGTTAGAAAGAGAGGACAATATACTATTAATGAAAGGAATTTATGATTAAGCGAAAAGAATCTATACTATTTTTTATACAGGCTGATTTAGTCTATATTAGTTTGGACCCGAACTTTCAATTGAGATAACAAATAAATATTTACAGCCAATCGTCACCAGATATAGATGGCTTGAAGAGACAAAAGACGACTCGACAGCTTTCATGCAGATCTTGAGTATATTAAATACTAGCTGTTGCCCCAACCTTCGTTCGCGTAGTAATGAAGATATAAAGTACTATGAAGTTTAATGATATTTCATTTCTGCCCGTTCGGAGTTTCCGGAGTTATTGAAGTTTTAGTAAGGATCCTTATTTTTTTTCCTGTAATTTATATAGCCTATATTGATCAGTGATAATGTAGTATTCAAAAGGTGAAAGAATTTTTGAAATCAGTCCAGTAGTTTTTGAGCCACATACAAACATACAAATCTTTCCTCTTTATTATAATATTATATATACATATTACATTTTACATTTTAAGGCCTACTCAACGTCCGCTCATCACATAGTTTGGGGGTTTATGCTCTACACCAGTGTTTCCCAACCTTTCTTGTGCCATGCCCCACCTTAGTCTTTCTAAAATTCTTATGCCCTCCCTTATGTAACTAAAATTTGATATTTTAGTCTCGTCAAGCGAAATTATACCTAATAATTATTTACCGCAATTATTTAAGAATTGGCTTTTTTTTTGTTATATTTGGCACCGTAATCTAGCATTGCATTTAAATGGCCCGAAGCGAAAGGGTTAAACTCGTGCCGAGTCCATTTTCGAATTGCCCCCCTGTGAAAAACACTGCTCTACACCCTATTGAATAAAATTGCACCTGTTTATGTAAAGCAAACAAGAAAGTGAACTATTCGAAAACTATTTCAGCAAAGCAGGCAGCCGCGAGCTTCGTAAGTTACGATGTGAGCGAAATCCTTTGTAAATTAGAATACCGGAAGCTTAACCATAGTAATAAAGTGAAATTAATCGCAATAACAGCGGTAGCTTTTAGAGGGGAAAAACTTGTAAGTTTATGAAGAAAAAAATATTAATATCGTATATATATACATATGTTATTTTTACTTTTTTTTCGGAATAATATTCAGTTTCTTTTTTATTTTTTTATTTATTTATTTACTTTTAGTAAATGGGCTCAAATAGAGCGCTTTTACTCGTCAATACAAATACAATTTTGATTTAGCTGCTGTATACTGGCATTGTCCACTTACATACTAATGTCATAATAATAGGAAGAATAGCTGCTGTATAGGGGCATTGTCATCCTATTGTATACCTAAGGGTAAATATAAAATGACATAGATTATGTTCAAGCTTTTTTATCAGTAAGATATTCATCTAACGTGTAATATGATTTTTATGTACAGGGTATGGATTGACGAGTATCTTGTGGTATTCTTCTCGCCATACGCCTTTCCGAAGTCATTATAGAGTCTAACGATGAGCAAGTACACGCCTTTAGTGTCTATCCTAATAAACGATTTTCATTTCTTTTTCATATACCCTGAAACTGGCATATCGCGATAAGGGTATTCGTTAAATTATAAAAATGCACCAAAAATTATTTACTAAGAAATAATAAATCTTTAAACACGAAACCATTAGACAGTAATCAAAATAAAATATAATAGTAATTTGTTGCATATCAATAATTTAGTTTAAACATTAATCCGTATTTTTTCTTTCTGTTATTTATATTTTAATGAGAAATGATTGAAACGATTTCTTATAAACTCGTGTAACGGAACGTAATGACAGCTAGGTGACAGTAGACAGTTGCAATGGATTGTTATCATTGGCCAAAAATTACATCAACAAATTTTCGAGCATGTGATTGATCTATTTTGTTTTTGTTTTGTTTAGATAGATTCACTGAAGTAGAGTTCAAAATTTCAAATGTCACTCAACGTACGAAACAAAATAGACCAATCACATGCTTAAAAAATTGTTGACCAATGATATTAATCTATTAATTCATCTTTGAAATTTATAAATAAATAGTATTTGTATCTAGTAAAGCACATATAAAAATACATATGCCCAATTCTCAGATAGTAAAGACTTGAAATTGACAGACGGCTCTACGAGGCCCGAGAAAAAGACCTACCAAATGGCCCGGTTATGCACAGTTGCGTTCCTGTAACCCTTTTATGAAACGATTTAAGGGGCCACTTATAGCAATTTGTAGTAATATTTTTGGCACAAAAAAACGTTTTTATATAACTGAGTGCCCAATTTCATGTTGAAAGGTTCAATGAAGGGTTAACGCATCCAGATTGTCGGACTCTTTTGTGAATTAGAGCTCTTATACAGTTGTTTTAGAGACACTATTAATGACCACGTAGTTGGTTGATTTGCTAGGTATCACTTGGTATGAATCTTGACTGACTGACATAGTGATCTATCAACGCACAGCCCAAACCACTGGACGGATCGGGCTGAAATTTGGCATGCAGGTAGATGTTATGACGTAGGCATCCGCTAAGAAAGGATTTTGATCAATTCCATTTGCATTTGTGCAGTATGAAACTATTTGAATTTTTGAGGTTAGGTGTCATTTTTATAGTTAGATGCCACTTTATTACAGAAGTGTGATAGGCATTGTCTGTTGACTGAAATATGAAACATTTTCATTATTACGCAGACGTAGTTGCGGGCAACAGCTAGTGCAATATATTATAAATATATTTTAAATTAAATAAAATTACAGCTATTGACAGAATAGAAATAAAATATTATTATATTTTTTTCATTTTAGTATTTGGACTCCAATAGAGCGCTTTTACTCGAGTTACATAAGCAGAAGATATAAAATGTTAATTGAAATAGTATAATATAAGAGAAAACCATTAGGATTCCTTCCCAGGAGGTCGGATGAAGGAATTATAATAGCATTTAAGTTAGTATATAGGACCAGTAGGATGAAGAATGATTTAATTGCTTGTTTCAGGCGTTACTTTGCGGAAATCCATATTAAAGGAAATAGTTCAAAATTATTTTGCTTATAATTCCCGCTACAACATTCAGTAATTTGTCTCGACGCGTTTCGCCACTTCACGTATCCTGATGATCCCACGTGAAGTGGCGAAACGCGTCGAGACAAATTACTGAATGTTGTAGCGGGAATTATAAGCAAAATAATTTTGAACTATTTCCTTTAAAGAATGATTGTTCACTTAGTTGGTAATACTCTTAGAGTTAAGTCAGTGCTGCTTTTTAAAAACACTTCTGCACGTGTCTTCAATTTAACTCTCGTCAAAATACAAATATGAATGTAAAAATTTAGCTGCTGTATACTGGCATTGTCTACTTACATACTAATGTCATAATAATATATAATAAATCTACTATGACGTAGAAGAATAGCTGCTGCATAGGGGCATTGTCATACTATTATATGCCTACAGGTAAATATAAAATGATATTGGTTATGTCCAAGTTTTTTTTTAGTAAGATATTCATCTTATGTAGCGGTTCTCAAACTTTTTTGGCGAAGGAAAAAGCCTTAATATAATTATAAAAAACTGATTTATATGTATTTATGAATGATCATATTGCAATGTAATATTTAGTTGGAATATTTAGATGTAACCTTATAATCTCCCTTAGGTAGGTATTTTTTGCAGTATTTTCCGCGGAACTCACTTTTTATGAATTCGCGTAATATAAATATTACCAAATTACAGTTTTAATAATATAGTTTTAAATAAAGTTTGCATTTCAACCAGACTGTAAATGTTATTTCCGAGTTGTGAATGAAAACGCCGAAATTTTCTAACTAAAACGTTTCAGGAAATGTTACGGTTTCGTAATACTGTTGATGTCATTTTCACTGATTTAATTTTCTTTGAACAATTTAATTTCATTTTTTTCAAGATAATAATAATAATAAATCATTTATTGCTTTAAGATTACAATTCAACACACAAAGCACGAACTTAGAGCAATAAATAAATTAATTCAAAATATTTTATGTGGTTAATTTTCAGACTTATTTTTTCTATTCCAATATCATTATAGTATTTTATTTCATGGAAAGATGTCGCTACTGTTGTTTAAAAGTCAGGTTTGGTCACAACCAAAACATATACATTTTACACGAATAAAATTAAACGAATCTAAATATATATGTATGTTTAACTAGCTGTTGCCCGCGGCTTCGCTCCCGTTAAGAAGTATTATTATTAATTAGGTATAGTTTTTGCGGCTTTATTTTTGTTTAGCGTGTGTAAAAACGTCTTCATCACAGTAACTCCAATCTTTAATTTCAGTTCAAACAGTCGAAAATCTAATAAGATTTATACAAACTTTCATCCCCTATTTTATCCCCTTAATCCTTTCTTAGCGGATGCCTACGTCATAACATCTACCTGCATGCCAAATTTCAGCCCGATCCGTCCAGTAGTTTGGGCTGTGCGTTGATAGATCACTAAGTCAGTCAGTCACCTTTGAGTTTTATATATATATAGATTTTCATGAATTGTCATGACTGAAAGGTTAGTTAGTAGATAATGCCAATAGCATTAAATTCAAATGTCTTTATTGCATTGTAATAATTAAGATGTCATACAATTCAGTGTCAATGTGACACCCGGTCAGGGCACACCAATATGTTTATACAAGGAAATTTATTTAAGATTTTTGACATGAGGGTTTACGTGTAAATTACAATTTTGTAATCTCTTATTGGGTTCTTGCCCAAATACTGAACATTGGCAGAATTGTCTTCATTAGACATCTGAAGCCATTAATAAAGAAGAAGAAGATAATAATACAATTTCAATTAAGAATGAAAAAATAAATTAAACAAATTTATTAATTTCAATTAATTATTTAGTTTCATTTACTGCTTCGAATCATTGAACTATAGTACTCGTCAAACGAATAAAATCTTATCACATTTTATCACTCTTGGCACAAAATTTTAATTGTCATGTTGTTAAGCCATATACTATTTTTATCCAATAAAAGTTTAAAAAAGAAATCAATTTCCTAGACAATGCGTTATGAAATCACTAGAAAGCAAATAAAAACATTTGTTTTTGAATCACACTATAGTGGTACCTCGATATACGAGCGAGCGATATTTTGCTTTGAGATGCGAGCAAGATTTGAGCACACGACCCCAACATACGGCCCGATTTACATTCGCAGCAGCCATACGGTGCTTTGAGATACGAGCAAGGTTACGGAACGAATTAAACTCGAGGTACCACTGTATTTGAAATTAGTCCGCGTATCATGAAAATTGCATATGCGAGTAGTAGGATCGTGTTTTTCTTTCTATTGTCATATTTCGGAAGCACTTACAGTTGAGGGAGCAAATTTTGGTGAAATATGTGCTTACACGTAACCCGACGCAAACTTAACCTATTTAGAAAGATAGTGATGTGACGTTTCAGAAGAAAAAAGTTATCGATAAAAATTTACTTACAATTTTTTTTAAATTTATATATTTCAGTAGAGTCCTATTGATTCATGTGGATGTACAGTATATGAATAATTATTGAAACACTTTATAAATTGTACTTTAATTCATCGTAATAAAATTCTTATTGGAAATTTTCAGTATAAGAATATATGAAATAAAATCTCAATATAGTGGATTTAATAGATATTTTATTTAAAACTTATGCTTGTATATCGTTTTAGGTTATTTCTTAGCTTTCGATATAAGTATCAATCTTAATAATAAAAAAAAGTAAGCCGTCAAGGGACGCCTGGCAGATGTGAAACATCGAGTTTATTCAAGTCATATGCGTAAAAGACAAGATTACAACAGGAACTAATTATTGCTTAAAGAAAAAATTAAATACTATGAATTTTTTTACAGAAAATGATGACTATTTATTTAAGAAACATTTATTTATATTAAATACAAAAATTAAAAATTCGAAAACTTCTTAAATGATATAGATTTCAGAAATAACTCGATAAAATAAACTCATCACTGTACACTCTACTATATATAGACTGTATATATACTTTAGTATAGCGTGGCGACCCTTCGCCACGGCAAGCGTCGCCACGCCAACGATCCGGTTTATACCCGCGCCAATAGATGTTTCACATCAAAAAATTAGATCAATTATCGATATAACAACATTACATCCCTAAACCTTGTAAATAGGTTATCATTAAGCCGCTTGATGCATGCCCGTAATTTTTAACATGGGACCACTGAAAAGCCTTTTATATCCTTAATGGATACATACAGTATGTCATCTTTAAGACGTGAAAATGTTTTGTTACCACCCCCACCCTTCTTGAGAATCCCAGATTAATAACAACCCTTGCCTGGTACTAACATTTTTGCTTTAAAATATATTAAATTATTTGAGTTTTATTGGGGTCAAATACTCTATATTTTGTCTAAAAGTATGGTTCCCAGTAAAAAAAGGTTTAAGACATTTATTTGCTCAAAAAGAATTACAAAAAATTCACTCAATTGAGATAAAAATAATAATAATAACTATAAATAAACATATCGTACGTAGAATATTAACAACACCATCACAAGGCACTCAAACCCATTATATGTTTTTTTTTATTCATATTTAAATTAAATAATATTTCTAATATTAGTTATGTTAATTGGTAATTCATTATAGAACTGCGCTCCTTCCACCATAACACTTCTTTTTCCGTAGCTAGTTCTAGCTCCTAGGATTTTTATCTGATCTCTACTCCGTGTGTTGAATTTACGTGTTTTCTTGTTAAATTTAATTTTTGTATTAATTTGATAAAAAATAATTACAAAAACGATATCATTTAAAAATCAAGTCTAGGTTGGATGTTCTAATACCTATTGTTTGTTTTATCGTCTCTACTCATAGGGTTATTTTAGTTTGCAGTCAAAATAATTGAAGGTTACAGACATTACACATATATAATTATTTTCAGGCATGTGTCATAGCGTGTGAATAATTTTGGATCACAGTTTTGTTCCACTAAATAAGGTGCTGATTTTTTCTTTCCATATCTTTAATAGCTGTGATCTGTTCTATATACACATATATATATATTTAATTATTTTTTTTAAACTACTGTTTGCATACCTATACAAGAACTCATGACATTCCTGACATCACATTTATATCAGAGGCGGCTCGTCCTAAAGAGCGCTGGTGCAGTGCACTCCCACGAAAATTACAGAACTTATATTACAGCGGCGTAGATATAGGTAATATAATATACTATTGTATAGGCAAAGTAGAATAGAATGAATGTAATGTAAGGATAGTATGTATTATGAAGAAATATAGATTACTTCTGTAATTTTCGTGGGAGTGCACTGCACCAGCGCTCTTTAGGACGAGCCGCCTCTGCTTATATCGTATGTATGACTTTGTATGTCAGTTTATGTATATATGTATGTATATAATATAGGAATCTTTTCTTAATAAATATTTAAAGGTTGGCTGGTAGAAAATGCTACCTAGCATTAAGCCAGTACCAGCTGATGTACTAAGTTTTAACACTAGATTTACCAGCTTAAATATACCTATTTCCACCAAAACCAAAAAAAGTATATATTTGTTACAAATATATGTAAAATAATATAAAATTCATAAAACTAATTCTTCTGTTATAGATTAAAGAAGATTAGAAGAATTAAATAAAATGTTAGATACAGTAGGAATTTTAATTTTATCTTGCAAGACCAGTCATTTTGACTGGTCTGGTAAATCTAGTGTTAAATAAATAAATATATTATTTTTGATAAATAAACCTATAACCGTCGCATCATGAGAACAAATCCACAGCATCCTTTAAAAGAATGTTGATAATAAACCGCGTCTTAAGATGAAACAAAGATGAAGTGACGCTTAGTTTATATGTTTCACACACTTAACTCTAAATAATATATAGTCGTTTGTTACTTTGGAAGAATAAATGTGTTCGGTGTAGGGAGCCTGACAATCGAGCGGGAATTTGTTGTGGTATTAACCCGAGAAACAAAAGCCTACACGAATGCACAACATAACCGATAAAATGTAGGTACTTGTCAATTTGGACGGAGCACATTCGTCTCCTCAAGCCGGCATAGTGCGAACACTTGTCTGTGTGTAAGATATATCTATCCCTACTAATATTATAAATGTGAATGTGAGTTTGTTACATTTTCACGCAACAACTACTTAACCGATCATCACAAAACTTTGTACACATATTTTTGGAGGTACTAGAAGTAACATAGGATACTTTTTATAGTAAAAAATATTATTTTTTACTATAGTTTCCAACTGACTATAGTTTCAGCTGTTTGGAGTCATATTGATTCATTTTTATTTAAATGATCTCTGATACTTATTTAATGACTTAAATGCGAGCGAAGCCGCGGGTAAAAGCTAGTATATATTATAATAAAAATACCAAATGCGTCTAAGCCCTTTAATGACTCAAATTCATTTATTTGCCATAAATATGGTTAGTAACATAGGTCTTAAAGTAATGTTAGTAGTATCACAAATTTTAATTACAAATTAAAATAAGATCAGATCCACGGTGCAAGCAAACAGGTATCAGTGCCGGTGAGTAGCAAAGAGCGAAGCATATTATATGCTAAGTTATTATAAAACAAATGAATTACATGGTATATTATAATATTTTAAAGATATATGTATATGTATATATATGGAGAAAGGTTTATATAACGATTATTATTTTTCGATTATCCCAAACTGACCAAAGGACGGAAGCGAGTTTGTCTAGGACTAAATTCATATTCTCGTTATCGAGTTAAAATCAAATTGGAAATTTCAATTTGTTTTATTATAATATGGTACAAAACCAATACAATCGCTGATGACTTTCAGCCGAATTAACGAATCACTTGGCTGCACTATTCCATTATTCGAGGATTAGTAAATTATTATTAAAAAGCTGAAACATTAAAAAAAAAACTTTTGATATTGACTTCTCTTGGTATATATGGTCTGAAAGCCCCAAAAATTTCGTTTCCATTGAGTGAAGGTACTACCTAGGAAAGGAAGGCTAGTTTTTTGTAAAAGTTAACAATAAAAAACATATAATTAATTGTTTCAGGCGTCACTTTGCGGAAATCCATATTAAAGAAAATTAATTAAAATTATTTTGCTTATAATTCCCGCTACATTAGGTCGATGAAGGAAAATAACCTCCGCCAACATTCAATAACTTGTCTCGAATATCTTGTCATCAGGATACATGTGGTCGCTTCGGCTTCGCTTCGACGACTGCGAATTATAAGCAAAATAATTTTAAATAATTTTTTTTAATAAAAAATATTTCTAATGATAAATCAAGAATCGGCCTCCCCAATCATCTTTAATATTACTATCAAATATTTGAATTTAATGTACCAATTTAATAATAAAACTGCAATTATCCATTAATTGTAAATTAAACAGAACCTCCTTCAATAGAACCTCCAATATATGTACAAATACATGTATATCTATACTAATATTATAAAGAGGAAAGATTTGTATGTTTGTAACGAATTGGCTCAAAAACTACTGGACTGATTTCCAAAATTCTTTCACCATTTGAATGCTACATTATCACTGCATCGATCAAATGTCACATTGCACATTTTGTGATAAAAAAAATTTGCATACGTCTTAGCTCGTAATTTTTATGTTGCCAGTAATTACTGATGAAAAACGTATTAATTAGGTAGATACGTGTTTTGTTGATACCCTTAAACAACAATAGAAAGTAGAAATAATGACAACAAATAATTATAAAACATTTTGTGTGCGTAGTAAAAGAAATAAAAAAAAAATAAAAAAATAATATCTCAAAAACTACATGGGCCTAGAACAATAAAATTTGGTGTTTCGGATAGGAAATTACCCCCTCTATTAGGACCAGTATTTCCTTGGTCCTTGACTTACGTGTCCCTGTGTAAGCGAAAATAACTATTCCCAAACCTTCGGATGTGAGAAAAACCTGATCGTTTATCTAGATTCGACTGTATTTAAAAATTGCTTTCAATTACAACGACACAATATTTTCAAGATGCTAAAGTACACATTAATTATCACTACATATACATTTTGGGTGCAAAATCCGTTACAAATACAAGAAATATTCCTCTACCGCTCGTTTTGCCCGGAAAAACCTTTCCAACGAGCAGCTGGGTTATATTTAGACCTTGATTTTTTGACCCGATATTTTTATACACAACTACATATGGTTCGAGTTACATATAGCACTTTGGTGACGCTCTAATAAAATTCTATTTGTTATTATTAACTTTTAAATATTAAAATAAACATATAAAATATAGAACACAACTTTATTTAAAAAAAAAATTATATAAGAGATGTATTAAAACCTCAAATCATTTGAAATGAAAGGAAAATAGTTTATTTAGAAAATAGTCAGACTCTATAATGGGCTTCTGAAAAGCGTATGACGAGAAGAAGGTTCCGAGAAACTCATTAATCATAGCCTGTACATTAAATAATTAACAAAAATATCAATTTTAATTCAGAGAAAACAAAACGTAAATAACATCCATTCTTCATAGCCTTCATGGTCGCAGTAAACACTGTAAAGCATTCGAAACGTCTAATTAAAATAATCAAAAGTAAAGAAATTGTTTTTTAAATTAAAAAAAAGAGTATCATTTAAATTCATTAATAATCGGAATGTATTACCTAAAAGCTAATAAATAGCTGATATATTATCAAAAGTTAGAGTTGCAGTTGTGACCACCAAAGAGGTCAAAATATAGAGGTCGAAACATAAAGGTCGAAGTTGTACAAACGCTGAGCAAGCGACACCATCCCCGTAAAATCTCAGTCTAATTACAGAGGACTTCAAATTAAAAGCATGCAGGCACATATTAAATGTAAACATTTGCTTATACTGCCTGAAGATTATACCTACTTGCTACTCAAAGTATTCGTAGCTATATTTTGTCTATTTTGTTTTAATAACTACATTTATTTTTATATCTTTATTAGAGATGTTCCGACTAGTCGGCCACTAGTCGGTAAAGCCGACTATCCGGCCACTATCGTAGTCGGCGACTAATCGGTAAAAAGCGCCGACTATCTGGCTTCTTACTTTGTGTCTATTTCTCAATAAAATGTATGTGTTACTTCCTTGTAAAGAAAATATATTGATGACATTTATCAAACAAAATTAGGATCTTAATTAAAAACCAAATCAACATAATATTTAATGTCATAAATTGCAATACTGTGTGATGATATTTGAAACTATCGTCAAACTAGTGAGCTGTAAAACTCAAAAAACTTTTTTTGTTATTTATATTTGTCCACATGTCAGTAGTGACTGAAATTGCAGCGAATCAGCTGTAAACGAAGCGTCGCGGGAATCCCTTAAACCGTAGTCGGCTTATTTACAACCGACTAATCGGCTAGTCGGCTAGTCGGCCAAAGTCATAATCGGCACATCTCTAATCTTTATGTTAACACTAGATTTATCAAACCAGTCAAAATGACTGGTCTTGCAAGATCAAATTAAAATTCCTACTGCGTGTAACATTTTCTTTAATTCATCTAATCTTCTTTAATCTATAACAGAAGAATTAGTTTTATGAATTTTATATTATTTTATATATATATTCGTAACAAATCTTTTTTTTTGGTAGAAATAGGCATATTTAAGTACGTGGTAAATCTAGTGTTAATTACATTTTCGATTTTATAAATATTATAGCTTCTATTATATTTTGCTTAATAATAAATAATTTCTATACGTATTCGATTAGTGAAAATCAAACTTAATTTGTTGAAAGCCAGTTTCTCTGACTAATCACAATTTGATATTTTATTGAAATGAAATGAAAATCGTTTATTGGCATAGGCACTAAAGGCGTGCACTTGCTCATCGTTAGACTCTACAATGGCTTCGGAAAGGCGTATGACGAGAAGAAGACCACAAGAAACTCGTTAAATCGAATCGTCGATAAGACTAAATAAATCCCTACTAATATTATAAATGTGAATGTGAGTTTGTTTGTTACGTTTTCACGCAACAACTACATAACCGATCATCATGATACTTTGCACGCATATTTTTGTAGGTACTAGAAGTAACATAGGATACTTTTTATTTTAAAAAATAAATTATTTTTACTATAGTTTTCAACTGACTATAGTTTCAGCTGTTTGAAATCATATTGATTCATTTCTATTGAAATGATCTCTGATACTTATTTAATGACTTAAATGCGAGCGAAGCCGCGGGTAAAAGCTAGTATTATAATAAAAGAACTAGATAACCAGAAAACAACAAGCTTGATATTTAAATAGGAATGCGGCGGTATAATGGCGCAGTAACTTTGTACGAATGCACAAAATACGGAGTAACTATTACAAAAAACAAACTATAAAATTCTCTTTTGTGCTTATATTCAAGTTGTTATTGTTTAGAACACATTTCAACGTTTCTCTAACGCAGGGGTGGCCAACTTACGGCCCTTTGAAGGATTATTTGTGGCTCTCGATAAATGTACCCGAAGCGAAGCCGAAGCGACCACACGTATCCTGATGATACCATGTGAAGTGGCGAAACGCGTCGAGACAAGTTATTGAATGTTGGTGGAGGTTATTTTCCTTCATGACCTGATATAGCGGGAATTATAAGTAAAATAATTTTAAATAATTCCCTTTAATATGGATTTCCGCAAAGTAACGCCTGAAACAACCAATTTTAAATGTACCCGAGTTTGTCCATTATATTTTTAAAAAATTATTATCGTTCCGCATGTGTTTCAAAATATATTTTAAATTACTGACAACAAATATGAAAGACTAAGTGCAACGTTTTTTTTAATACCTTTTAAAAATGTATTTAATTGTGGCTCGCAATAAATTTCAAATATTGAAAAACGACTCGGACTATCAAGTTAGCTTGGCCACTTCAGTGGGCTTATCACGAATTTAGGCTTTTGAATCGAGCTGTCACAAGTAAAACGGATCTGTTAGCAATCGGGATCATGAATTTTTACTAACGACTAACGAGCACCAGCAATCTATCAAATGAACGAAAGATCGAGACGTTCGAAAATTAACAAAAAGTATCTAAAATATTGTAGTTACAAATCCGCTGCTCAAATTTCCATACAAATCGCTTGAAGCGAACTCGGTTCGAAAGCCAGACTAAAATTCGTGATAAGCTCACTGATCTAGTATATTTATATTTATAGTAATTTATTTTAATATACATTAAATAAATTAAATAAAAAAAAAACATATATATTACTAATGTGGGCCCTTTCGTTTGTTATTTTGCATAAATAAAAAACTGTCATTGAATTA